>JAJOZX010000301.1:552500-860000 GCA_023014485.1 Bathynomus jamesi
TAGCTTTTTCGAAATATCTCAATATAATAGGACTAGAAATAACGGGTGTAAGTTGACGAGTAGAAGGTTCGAGACAGCAGTTGCCAAAAACTTTTTTACGCATAGAATAGTAAATAGCTGGAATAGTTTGCCCGTAGAAGTAATTAGTAGCACGTCTATAAACATGTTTAAAAATCGATTAGACGCATATGTTGATAGATTGGGTATAGTTTAAGACAGTAAAATTAAGGCTTTGTGATGATAGATCCCACAGCTCAACACAAGTGTTGTGGGATATAGGGAGGCAGCATCTTGGGTTAGGGGATACTCTCTGTCCTTACACACCCCATTTAAAGAGATTCTTCTGCCGAGCGGTGCCCCCATAGTACTGTGAGGTATTGAAAAACTCATGATCTTCACTTGCCCCACAAACACCTTTAAATGGGAGACCCAAGATGGGTGCACACACATTTCTACGTTACTGTACAGTCTTTACAGCCACACCTACACTTTTCCTCCTAAGTATATATATTGTAGTGCATATGGTTGTAAATTTTGACTTGGTCCGCAATCGATATGGACCGTGACTTATTTTTGGTTGGCAAGGTACTAGTATTGATGGATACCGTAGTGAAATTGACTGGATTCTTTGGATCTGATGTATTTGCATGTCGGTTATAAATGGATATAGAGTGTAGCATATTTGTAGATTGTATCTATTACACAGCTCAACAAAAAATTTTTTTTGTTTCGTTGCCAAGGAAATTCGTACGAATTTAGGGTATTTTGGGGTTGCTGAATTCCAAAATGAAAGTAGTTTTTCCGATTTGGCTCTAGTTCTCGAGATAATGAATACCCTCAATTAATAGGAAACGTAACCATAACGCGTGCATATGGGAAACTACCGGAACATTCTAGATGGTGAGACACGCGAATATTCCTAGTGTTTACTCCGAGATCATTCTAGAATATTCCCCCTTCGTATATAAGCATCGGCCACCCAACCAGTAAGTAGGCTCCGCCTGAACATTAAATTATTGAATTTTTACGTGTTTCAATGGGGTACCAATTATCTCATAAATTAGAGCCAATCTAGCAAAACCGATGTCATATTCGGAATCAGCACCACAAAGTTACCACAAAATCACTCTAATATGATTGGCAATAAAATGAGTGTTGACCAGTGTTATGACTTGATCCTCTGGATCCAGAGATTCTATCTTTTGTTTTAAATCGATAATTAATTAGTTTTAAATCGATAATTAATTAGTTTTAAATTGATAATTGTTTAGTTTTGCAAAAATTGGTCGTTGCCAATGTACAGGCAGTTGTTACATAAATTTCTTGTTTTTGTGGTTCGGAACCCACGTAAAATTGTAGGTCCCATCCGCCACCACGGAGGACCGGTCCTATTCAAAGGAGTGACATAACGAAGGAGTGACATAACAAAGGAGTGACAAATCGGAGATAAAATTCAAAGGAGTGACACGAAAATACCAACAAAGAAGAAGAAAGAACAAATCCAGAGGGAAGAGAGGCTTGCAACTGTTAGGTTAGGTTAGGTTAGGCTAGGTTAAGTTAGGTTAGGTTTCTAGTTTTTTAAATAAAATCTTAATTTTAACAATTCTGTCACTCCTTCGTTACGGTATTTATGTCACTCCTTTGTTATGTCACTCCTTTGAAATGTCACTCCTTCGATACAGACCCCGGAGGACATGCACAATACACAATTACGAACACAGTTAGGTAGACCAGCCATGAGTGGATCCTAGGGTCTTTGTTGGTCTGAAACATTATAACATTATATATATATGTATATATATATATATATATATATATATATATATATATATATATGTATGTGTATATATGTATGTATGTATGTGTATGTATGTGTATATATATATATATATATATATATATATATATATATATATATATATATATATATATATATATATATATATATAAGGGGTTCCAGAAAACCTTAGCTCCCCCCATTTACAGCTTACATGTTTACTTATATCGAAATAGTTTTTAGTGATTATAAAAATATATAAAATTCTTTATTTATTGCAGGTATTAAAATTACTCTAGCTGATAAAGTGATAATATAATGGCTTCTCAATTAATTGGTGATACGGAGAGGCAACGTGTGATAGATCGCATACGAGCAATAACATTTCGGGAAGCTCGTGATGCTGGAGCTACCTTTATAAAACGTTCATGGGTTGCCAAAAAATTGCGAAGAAGTGAGGACTCCTCATCAAAAGAAATTGGAATAAAACTTTGGATGAATGTGAAATGGATACAACCAAATCTGGGCGCCCAAATTTGCCACTCTTTCAGGAAACAAAGGACATCATTGAAAGCGGTACGCGTAAGCGGAAAAACAGCTGTGCTAAACTTTCTAGAGAGATCGAAGTGTTGAGAGGAAAGATCGTTAGTGGTGAGATCATTCGACTGTATCGTCATAAGCAAGGTTTAAAGCCTTGGCATGAACTTCCAAAGCTAAGAAAAATTCAACTTAACATCGATGACAGAATGTGGTTTGCCCATTATCTTGAAGATTGGGATGTGCATGATTTCTTGCATTTAGCTGTCTCCGATGAATTTTTTGTTTACGTAACACGTCGGCCTAACTACCAAAATGATCGAGAGTGGGCCAGAACACCAGATGAAATTGATGACAATGAACATTATCGCGAATTATTAAAAAGTCCAGACTGTGTTGGTGTGTTTGTTTTGTTCACTGCAAAGAAGCTCATGTGGGTGCTGAAGCCAAATGGTCAGAGTTGGGATGGACAGTATTTTCGTGATATTATTCTATCCCAACATGTCATTCCTTTTCTAAGAAACCCAAACAATGTTATGGATGTCGATCAGGTCACACTTCTGCACGATAAGGCCCCCTGCTTTAAGGCATTAGCCACTCAACAGTTGTTGCGGAACCATGAGATCGATTTCTTTGGAAATGAAGAATGGCCATGAAATTCTCCTGACCTGAACGTCTGTGAACACATTGGATCAGTTATAAAGGACAAGGTTGAATGTCTCTTGTTTCAAGAACCTGCAGCAAATCGATTTTCGAAGGATACAATGACGCAACACATTGAAACTGTTTTAGCAAATTTGCGTAACGATCAAGATCTATTCCCCTCACTTTTGGCAAGCTACCCAAAGCGAATTCAGGCTGTCTTGGAAGTCAATGGTGGGAACACCAAGTTTTGTTTCTCATTAAATGCAGGATTAAATTATCTTTTGTATGGTATGTTTAGTTTTACTGTACCTCTAATGGTTTAGGCCATGGGTGGGGGGGCTAAGGTTTATTGGAGCCCGTATATATATATATATATAATATATATATATATATATATATATATATATATATATATATATATATATAATTTAGGCCGGGTCGAAATTTTATATTGAAAAGGTACATATGGTGAGGGGTTTGAATGGAACACAGGAACCCCTTCATAAATTATTTTCGCTGTTTAAAGCCTCCTACCCCTGGCACAATTTTTCACTTTTTGACTTATATTGAAGAATATTCCATTTATACGAGACTTACTCTACATTCAGGTTTTTTGATGACAAATCTTTATTAACGTATAATATTTTATTTAATAATGTACAGTATTAGGAAAATTAATTAAGTACAACAGTATATTCAGAAGAAAAAATTAGAGGCATAATAAATGTGCTAAAATTCAATTCACTTTTTCATTGTTCCTTATCACATCAAAAGGGAAGAAGTTTTCAATATCATTAGGAAATTTTATTTCATGTTTCTTACTCATTCTATTGGGCCTTCCATTCAAACTTGGGCAGTTTTCGCCTTGATTCTAATGAGTTTAAGATAAACTTTTGACGGTTGTCATATCCTATTCTTTCCTGACATGCCTTTGTTACTAGGTTCACTGCCTTTCCACACTTTGACTGTGGCATGGAAAAGAAGCTATCTCCAGTGGCTTACATCGAGCCTGTAGTAGCTCATCGTCGCTAAAATTGTTTAGCAGCGGTGGAGGAGTAATGATCTCTTTTTGCCAATTGATCATCTCGGTGTAGTCAGTAGATTGGAAATTGAGGGTTCGAGGCAACTCAAAGTTTCTGGTACCTGAAAATCCTGTTCTTGAAAGGGTGATTTTCTGAATAGCTTGCTCCCTAATTTCTAGTCTCTTGTCAGTTACCATTGATACGAATATATTTTCTGGGTGGGCAAAGTAGGCGTTATTCTTTAATACTGGTTCTATGATTGATCTATGTTGTTCGTCTAAATTTCGAAGCAAGCACATTAAATGCCAAAAGTTATATGCACCATTAGTTGCATTAGGATGAGATTTTATCCAAAACCACCCTGGAGCATAGAACTGCATAGTAATCTTGACTATATCTTGAAGGTTTTTATCGGGATTTGGCATTGAGATATATAATCGAAGGACCCTGTTGGCTAGAGTTAGCCAGCGAGCATGGTGAAGGGTACCTGGGGATCGAGTGGACAGATCTTGAGAAGTGTCTCCAATTTGCACTGCCAGACACATATCATAGCGATATCTTTGATCACCTCTTAGCTCCTTCACAACATTTGCTGGAATTTCTTTAATATTTCCCTTCACGCGAGAATATTTGACTACCACCAATTTTGTTAAATCTGTTCTCAGTTTATTCCCATCTGAACCCACAAAAGTATTTGGACCTGTTGTTTTACCATCACTGGCTTTGTAGACGTTTATAAATGGCAGCTCATTCAAATGCAAGAGGCACACCAACCACTGCACTGGTCTGTTAAGATGAATTTCAACCAGTTTTATGTCTCCACCAATTTTTCCTGTATTTACAGGAGTACGTACCATCACACAGCAAAGCTTTGATAGTATCTGTGCTGTTCGAGTCTGTAATAATAGTTATCAAATCTTCTGCTATGCAGCGAGCAGTTCCATTATCTGGTGTGACATGGTCTACATAGATGGTTCCAGGTTCTTTTACAATAACAGTGTGTTCTTCTTTTAGCTTTCCACTTTTAGTTAGTGTTATCTTTCGTTCCATCAAATCCAAGGCACTCCATCTTCAGATTTTCGGATATAGACCTAAAGTATTTGTTTCACCCATGCGATTTCTCTCTCTTTCTAATTTCTTTCTGTCAAGCATGTTGGTGTGGTTAAGGATGCCCATATCTTTTAAAGCTGCATTGACTATTGCAGCTGCAGCTTTACAACTTACACGATAACGATCTGCTGTTAATGCTAGGTTTTTATAGGAGTGCCTGTTTTGAATATTCTCAGTCAATTCTAAATCAGCCTCATAATCTACATCTAATTTTTCTTCTTCGGTATTTTTTATAAATTCCGATGGTAAAACATTGGTGGCTTCAGTCATTTCTTCTTGTGCTTTTAGTTGACGGTTTTGTGCTTCTTGGCCTCTTGCTAAAGATCTCTCTTCTTTGTTGAACTAGCTATGCGATCAATTGGTCCTATCTGATTTTTTCTTTGTTTTTAACCCACAAAAGACTCCCATTCTGTCATTGGTATTTTATCCTTACACCTGCAAGATTTCCTATCAATTCCCTTATCATAGCATTCACATGAAGATATATCAAACATTTCACCATACTGAGCTACTTTTAAGGCAAAACTTTCATTTCTTCGATGTAACGGCACCTTGTTCAATTTTGACGCTTCTTCTATTGGTCGACTGACTTTAAGATAGATAGATACCTTTGGTGTTAATCGTAGGAAAGAAAATTTCATCCAGATGTCTTCAATATCTTTTACAACAACCCTGTAACAATCATTAGCAGTTGCTGATCCTTTTGATTTAGCTTCTTCACGACGGCGCACAAAAAGGTAGTGTCTCACAACATCTGCTTTTGATGGAGTCATTGCTGCTGGAAATTCCGTAGGATATCCAAAGGCTGCATTTGTGGACTTGCTTCTAGTACTCATAGTTTATATTCAGAAGTAAAATCAAATTATGTGTAATTTATAATTTATGATAATTCAAATTATAATTAAAGCAAATACAAATTATTTCTATTTATCTGAAAATTTATTTCTATTTATCTGAAACAAAAATAACAAGCAACTTATCACGTTAAACATATGCAAATATGAAGGTAAAAGAGGGAGGAGGGGCATGTGATAGGGGTAGTAGAGTAGCACATGCTTGATTTTTTAATATTTTGTTCAAGTGCTAAAAAAACCTTCTCACAGAGTGTACTTTTTAAGAAATAACATTTTTTTCCCATTTGAATTGCAAATATGAGGGTTAAAAAAAAAGGGGGGGGGGGTATGTGCTAGTTGTAGCAGGGGTAGCACATGCTTGATATTTTAATATTTTGTTTAGATGATAAAATGAAACTTCTCACATAGGATACTTTTTAAGAAATAAAAAATTTCCCATTTTCAACCCGGTCTAATATATATATAACGTGCAGCACTGAAAAGGAAGCTACAGTGTAATGTATTATTGGTGGATACGGACTGGAGTCTGTTTATTTAGAAAAATAACTGTGGTAATGAGTGTTACACTGTGTATGATGACCTAAAAACGTTAATACCTGAAATATGTTGCTTTTCCGCGTCTGCAACAAGAAAACAGGAGCTGAGGAAAACAATTTAAGTGTCCATTTTCTGGATATACTGTAATTACATCGGAGTGCAGTGATAATGGCCGAGCAATGAGCCTTTTATTCCTACTCATTCCTTATAAAGTTGAAGACATTATGAAGGGTTTGTTTCGATCCAAATACAAAGATGAAAGGCTCCGCTTATTATGGAAACTCTGTTCATAAAAACTTGTAAACTAAATTAAATCTTTTCTTTTAAAGTTCAAACGAGGAATGAAGTAATAATTAAATTCACTATTTACGAAAGTTTTAATTAATTTCACGATTCTTTAACGTAGAATTGTGTATAAAACTGCTTGTAATTACAATTACAATTTCACTCTTATCGAATGTGTACCATTTGAAATATTTTTTATTTCTTCATTTCTATCGAAGGAAAAGTCCCCTCGTAAACATCTTCCTACGAAGGCAGCTCGTAGGTTTGCTCCCGTGACTGGTGGAGTTAAAAAAACCCATAGGTAGTTCTTACTGAAAGAATACTGAATCGATCAGGAAAATGCCCTTCCAACATCTTGTTCGAGAAGCCGCCCAAGATTTCAAAACTGACCTCCGATTTCAGTTTTCCGTTGAGATGACTCTTCAAGAAGCTTCAGAAGCTTACCTCGTTCATATTTTTGAAGATACAAACTTGTGCGCCATTCACGCCAAAAGAATTACCCTCTTGCTAAGACATTCAACTGGCAACAAAAGAATTCGAGGGGAAAGAGCTTAATTAATAATTTTATCGCTTATGCAAACCCTTTTCTTTGTCCTCAAAAAATTTCACTTACTCATTATAATATAATTATATATATATATATAATATATATATATATATATATATATATATAACCCATAGGTAGTTCTTACTGAAATAATACTGAACCGATCAGGAATATGCCCTTCCAACATCTTGTTTATGCGCCTCGGTGGTGTAGTGGTTAGCGTCGCTGACTACAAATCCATCGGCCCCGGGTTCGAGACCCGACGGCAGCCTGCGCGCAGCAAAACCCAGCTGTTCATCCTTCCACACAATAAAGAAAGTGGTTGGTAGATAAATGAGTACCCTAGGTGGCCTAATGGTTAAGACGCTGGGCTGCTGATGGGGCGTGGTTCGTATTTCACGTTAAACTGTAGGTCTTACTAAGATGGAGTGAAAAGCTTGACCTTCGTCAGAATGAATAATTCGGGCGGAAGCTAACCAAAGGTTACCAAAGGTAAGGTAAAGGTATATATATATAACCTTGGTTATTTTGACGAAGGTAGGTCAAGCTTGTCACTCTGCCTTAGACCTACAGTTTAATGTGGAATCCGAACCACGCTTCACCAGCAGCCCAGCGTCTTAACCAGGCTACACATTTATCTACCAACCAATTTCCTTATTTTATTGTGTGAAAGGATAAACAGCTGGGTTTTGCTGCGTGCCGCTTGCCGTCGCTGGGTCTGGATCCCGGGGCCGATGGATTCGTAGCCAGCCACGCTAACCACTACACCATCGTATATATATATATATATATATATATATATACACACAACAGGTGTCACCCAAAAAATGTCTCTATTTCCAAATAAATGTTCTAAAATCGTCTGGCATTAGCCAGAACAAAATCAGTAAAGTAACACTGCTCGCTAGAGGGTTAATTGAACATGATGTTCAGTGTAATCGCCATTTTTTTAAACACATTATTCAACCTTACACAAATGTTTGATAAAATTTTTGGAAATATCTTAGCTAGGATGATGTTGATTGCCTCATACTCTTTAGTCTTTAGGTCTTCAAATGTCTTTGGTTTGACAGAATAGATCCTGTCTTTTATGTAACTCCATAATAAAAAGTTAGGGGGTGTGAGGTCAGGTGAGTACGCGGGCCATTCCACTGGCTCATGAAGGTAGATTAATCGTCCAGAAAAATGCTTCCTCAAAAAGTTGCGAGTGTCACAAGCAGTGTGTGGAGATTGCTCCATCCCGCTAAAACAACTGTAAACCTGGGATAATGCAGTTATTTCTGTTATGGGATGAACTAATTAGTTGTGGTAAGTAAAAATATCGTAGCATCTGACGATATGAATTTTACGTTACCGTTACTGCTTTTCCAGTTTCATTCCCAAAGAAGTAGGGATCTACTACACCAGACCACCCAACAGCGACCCAAATGTTGAGTTCAGCAATACTACGTGGAAACTCTGTTGGAGCGCCAGCATGACTACGCAGTAACGAAAATTTTGCTTATTAATCTTTCCGGACATATGTACAGTCGCCTGCACTAGTTCCGTTCCACCCTTTCCGAGATGTGGTAACAACGCAGCCCCTCTTAAAAGTTCCCACTCTGCCATGGTGTGTTCCAGCAGGTGCCGAGATGTCCTCTCCTGCCTACTCTCCCAAGCGTTAACCACATTTGCTCACACATTTTCAGTGGGATTCAGGTCACACCCTTTGGTTGGCTAGAAAAGCAGCTCGACATCTCGTTGTTCCTGAAATCACTGTCTGATGAACCTAGTAGTATGACGAGGCCAGTTATGGGCTTGGGTGGTTCGAGGTTGACGGGGATTCTGGTTAGGTGGTAGCAACGGATTTTCTCACTCTGGGGTAGCTGGTACCATGTAGGGAATCGCAGTAGTTTCTTTTATACTACACTCCGATTTCTTCTTGTAGTAGATCGGAGGATTCTGAAAACTTACTAAATTATCTAACAGTTCCCCGATTCTTCTTGTAGCGTATCGGGGAATTATTTATTCTATTTTAAAACTAAGTTCTGTGGAGAAAGAAGGGCTCAGAGGAGAAGACAAAAAGATCCTCTGACTGAATTTTACTGCTTGTAAAACCTCTAGGTCAAATCAGAATAATCAGAATGATAATTTGAAAAATTACGAGTTTATATACTAATAATTTGGCGACATCTTTATTATTTAATGTTGACCTGTTTTGTTTTTTATTCTCAATAGGCTGAATGTTTTTGTGCAAAATATTTGAAGATAAAGGTTAAATTTGGCTGTAACAGCATACTGGCAGATAAACAACATATTTGAAGATGAAGTCATATTTTTCTTTTAAACAGCATATTGACGGATCTGATGTTATCATGATTTGCTGAGTTAACTAAAAATGAAAATTGAAATATGCATTTTATTATGGATTAAAATTAAACATGCATATGACCCAAAATTAAATGCTTAAAATTTAAAATTAAGTGTTAATTTAGAGTTTTGGCAAGTCACGACTTCATCTTTTACAACTAAGAGAGAATGTATAAAAAATGAACATTTTAGAATTTAACACGATTACATGATTAAGCTTAATATAAAAAATGATTGGGTAATTTAAAAAATAAATAATTCATCAATTACTTAGCAAAAATGAATTTTTTTTCCAAACTTGCATTTTATATACAGTTAGTGTGTCACGCAAGTTTGGACTTCATATGCAAAAATGAATGTTAGAAGAATTAATTTTTACATATATATTAATATATATTATTTAATATATTTCGTTGCTGGGTTCAAATCGCAGTTTAAAATTAGATGATATTCGAATCGTAATCTGATACGCCGAATCACAGTATCCTTCGAATTTTGGGATCATTCGTGATGCAATACTTTTTGTCACATCGTCATTCGATCTTAACACTTACAAATAAGTGTTGTATTCCTCTACATTATGATGATTAATTTCAGCTATTGTGCGATTCTACGTAGACAGTTTGATCTCGTAATATCGTCGTTTTTGGTGTAGCGAAAGGAGAGGGGGGATAACGAGAGGGAGAGGGAAGGAATGAGGGTTGGGGAGAAAGAGGGACTGCGTTGCCTCCACATTTCGGAGAGGGTGAAGCGGATGTTTTAAAAAACTCAGGCTCTTCTTCCAGCTTTGCTAACATTCATGTTACGAATTTCATTCGTTTTTATTTTTGAATCTTAGTCAGTGAAGTTTGTAAATGAATTTTGTATGGAAAAAGGTTTAATTCGGTACGAAGTATACGATGCACCAGATGTTCGTGAAATAACTACTTCTGCTGACAAATGTCGAATTGACTTCTGCGGAGTGCGCGCAATAATTTCACGAACCATAGTTACGTGTTAGTAGTATAGCCGCAAAACGTTAGAGTGCAGGAATGTTGCAAGTGATTACGTAATGTTGCAAAGGGGTGGGGTTGTTGCAAAGGGGGTGGGGGTTGTTGCAAATGGGGGGTGGGGTTGCGAAAAAAAATATATATATAAAATTCCGCCCAAAGGGCCCTTTGTTGCCAACCGGGGTTGCAAGGGGCATGCAACTTGGAGGCGGAGTTCTCCCCCAAGCTATTCCCCCCAAAGGGCCAGAAAGGAGAGAAAGGAGGAGAGGTGTTTACCTGGCAGGAGCCAAGTGCATATTAAGACTTCAGCCGAGTAGGCGTTGTTTTATAGGCTCCTAATCAGCCAGTTGGCTTAGAAGGCGTAAATGGCTTGAGTTGCCAGATAGCGCCATGTATTCAGTTTGTGCTATATATTTAATTCTAATCGAAGACTGAGTTGCCAGATACTATTGTATACATTATTATAGACGCCTAATCAACCAGTAGGCTTAGAAGGCGTAAATGGCTAGAGTTGCCAGATACCACTTTTTAGCGATATCATTGTATACATTATTATAGACTCCTAATCAGCCAGTTGGCTTAGAAGACGTAAATGGCTTGAGTTGCCATGTTGCCAGATACCATTGTATACATTATTATAGACGCCTACTTTTTAGCATTGCCAGATACCATTGTATACATTTAGAATTCCGCTATGCGCCATGTATTCAGTTGCCAGATACCACTTTTTAGCATTATTATGGTGAGTTGTCTCACTAAACAATTAAAAGATTTCGTGCCATGTATTCAGTTGCCAGATATCACTTTTTAGCGATACCATTGTATACATTTAGAATTCCGCTAGTAGGTTTAGAAGGCGTAACATGTTATAATTAGAATTAAGTAAAACAACATTGCATCATTCTTTTTATTATAAATATATAGAAAATAAATATACATTTCAATAATAATTGAGGAATATCCATATAATCAAAAAAATATATGCACACACAATTATGGAGATGGAGATATATATACAAATAAATATACATTTCAATAATAATAGAAATATGCATATAATCATAACAGTACAGGAGAAATATCAAGCAAAATATATAAATACATTTCACTTTTTTTTCAAAATACTAAACTCGCACTTAATCGAGTTTACAATTACATCATTATTGCTCTGCATTACGCAGTATACGCGGTTTAATAATATTTCACCGCTTAAAGTATAGGGAAATCTGTATTCGATATGAAGGGCTTTCATATCGTTCAGTACTATTTTTGTTCCCACTTTACAACCGGTTGGTAAATCATCTTAAATACGTCTAGAATACAATCAAAAGCACGCACAAAGAGTTCATCGTTAGCTACATTATTAAACACAAGTTTATAAGCATGCTTTTCCAATCGAGGGTTTATTTCTACCGACTCGAGCTTTTCAATCGTGAACTCACTCAACATAGCGGCAATTGAAATAATCTTCTAAATCGTTACGACAACTGCGCGTTATATAAAGAAATAGTTCTTCAGGGTGAACGGTGTAGGTGAGCTCAGCCTTGTACCGATCAATTGCTTTGTACCAAAGTTCATGGTATTTCAAAGAGTCTAAACTTTTTAAATAAACGTCCAGCTCTAGACCATTCTCACCAGCCCTACACTCGGTAAACCCATCGAGCAGAGCGGTGTATGCGTATTCAAGTACTGTATCAAAATAAAGCATATCCGTAACACGCGCGTCTAATATAGGTTTCAGCTTGCGGAATCCGACGATTTCAAACATTCTGTCGAGGATGAAACGGTTTCGCGTAGGAACAAGAGCGTTATTATCAGAAGCATTCTTCCACATCAGCCGTATATCAATGCACGGCCGATCGTTATTTATATACAACGTACATACAACGGCGTATGAGGGTGCGTCACTAATCTGCTCTCCTTGTACCTACGTTAGCAGGTATTTTATAACGATCTTCACTCCACTTCTCAACTATCACGAAGATTCTATTCATCTCCTCGACACTTAAATAAACCCGTTTGTTTGTTTGTTTGTCTACATTCCGTTTCCAGTACATAGCTAACGGTACCGGATTTACGCCTGAACACGCGCAACGATTTCGTCACGGACACATCGTACGAGGCGTTGAGAATGCTGCTCAAAGGAAGTTCCATCGTATTCGAGGAGCGCACGTCCACTCGGCTCAAGCTCTGAGATAACTATGAGCCGTGTGAGGCACGCAGGTAGGCAGGAACGGTTCGACGGGCGGCTGACTCGATGATACGTGAATGGGGTTCGAACTCGTATGATCCGCGAGTCGTACCGAATTGTTGTACATATTTGTTTTTCCGGTACAAGAATTAATTTCATCACTACCAGCCTACGCACCAGACAGTTTACCTCAGGATAAGAACTAGGCACATTTTATGTTTTACTAAACATCTTCACACTCCGGCGCACTATTTGAGAGGAACATATGCTCATATTTTTCCTTTCTGCCCATCAAACGATACTCGTCTCTAAAGTCTGTTAAAAACTCACGCAGGGCACTAGCCACAACCTCACTACGAACCTCATCATGATATACGTTAATATAGTGATAAAAATACTTAAGATTGTCCATGATCACGAGATTCACATTTTCAGTCGTAGGGTATGAGTAATCGACATGGTGTAGCATGACGTAATACCGCTTGTCACACCACCCATCCGCAAGACTCATTATCCATACCTGCTGCTTCTCTTCTGCACGCGTTGTTTCTTTTACTTCACGGTGTATGTGAGACTTTATAAAGTTTAGCTCTGCAGTATACTTCAGCACATCGTCTGTGCAACGAAAGCCTTCAACGGTCTCACCAGAACATCCGTAGAGTATTTGTACATCTTGGAACTTCGCACAATCCAATGTGTTTTTAAAAGAGGCATAGGAGGGAGGAATAGGAAGTTTTTCGGTATCCACCACATCCTGGCACTTTGCTGAATACCATTTCATAAACGTTGTACAAGCAATATTAAAGGTAGCCATTTGAATACACGTCTGATCTTTTCTTCTGAATACACGTCTGATCTCTCGGGCTTACTGCAGTCGACTGACCACGCAGGGACTCCCAGATAGTAGCATGACTCACGGTCTTACAGTGGGCGGAGCTTAGAACTTTCACCTGCGCGCGCGCACACACACACACACACACACACACACAAAGGAGAAAGTAAAACGCTAATTGAAACATGATTTATTTAATAAACGAGATATTCAAGTTATATATATTTACAAATACGATTTAATAAACGAGATATTCAAGTTATATATATTTACAAATACGATTTAATAAACGAGATATTCAAGTTATATATATATTTACAAATACGTGTAATAAATCAATAGATACGATTATATACAAGACAAATACGTGTCAGTTAACAATAGAAGCATCAAGCGTTATGGTATCCAAAGGGTACGGTATCATAGGTACCAGGTGACTGGTAACGTTTCCTATAGGTGTTACGGCACACCTTCGTACCCCTAAGTTCCTTCACCCCCCAGCTTCTGCGCCCGAAAATTGTGGGTGCCTACAATTAGTTGGGGAGGTCGTTCGCCCTCATCATCGTCCAAACACACTAGATCCTTCAACGATTCAAAGTTAACAACCCGCCGATTCGCATGGTTGAGCGTAATACCCTTTGCCTTCACGATATATTTCATTTCCTCCCCCACCCTGACCCGTACCCCATAAGTTTTAGGTCCTGTTGAGACAAAAGAGTCGGCGTATGCGTTGTCCCCATACTCATCCTTGATCTCATCAGTGAGCTCGCCGAGGAACTCCCCAATAGCGGGCATGTATTCACCCTCCCTCTCTGTGAATATCACGCTATCTGTATCGGCATACAATACTCTCCGCCCAAGAGAATGCAATAGACCCCAAAGTTTTATACGGGCGTAGGCTGTTGTGAAGCTGGCCACAGGTATGTTTGTAACCCTTGAGGTATCTGTGGCCAATTCAGTGTTGTTGTACTTTATTATGTAAGTATTACCTACATTCACGATCTCCATGACCTCTTTATCGGGAGCATTGGCATAATCCCAGACATCACTATAACTTTGTGCCAAATGAATGTTCCCTTTGCCGGTATTCTGCGCAAATTTTCCCCATAGACTGTTTAGACACAACTTTGCACTAAAGCGCTTGCCAGGATTCTTTACAATTTGGACACGATCAAGTTGTATACCTTCGCGGTCGCGGTAACGTTGAATATAGGCAGACTTTTCATCTTCGGTATCAACTCCTCGCGGATACCCTGATGCCTCAACCTTATCCTTCAAAAAGGCGTTTATATATGGTGTGAAAAGGTTGGGTAGCTTCTGAAACCTCCACACCTCATGTATCTTCAGTATTCTATAACCATGGCGTACGGCTAGGGCCAGCTCAGGACTTGTATATACGCCTCTGATCTTACGCTGGTGGGGTATATGGTTACAATCGCCGTTATCCTCTTCCGCGCACTTCACGCACAGGGGAAACATGAGCTTGTCGTCGATAACGACAGGTAAGATTGGCATCCATAAATTGCGTGGGGGGAGTACGTCTACGAAAGAGAGCCCAAAGTAACGATCATTCAAATTTCTTGAAAATTCATTGATGGATGGCAGGTTAGGTCCCACCAGTTTCTCAGGAGCGCCCACGGGGTACGGATTGTTCTTCATCACGTATGGGTACAAAGAACAGAAATCGTAGTAATGGAGCTTCACCCTCCGTAGGTGGAAAGTATAGTCTGAATGGATTTGTACGTCCTCCAAACAAGCTATCACCACATTTGAGAGGATCCAGCACCATTGAGCGCTTGATCGTGTTATTTCCTCACGGTACACCTCGTCTGTCTCCATCCGTGCATCATATTCATGCTCCCACAAGACTTTGTGAGTGAACTGTGATCCTATAAGTTGATCGCGGGTGCGGGTCCGTGCAAGACAGTCGGCAGGAGATCTACCGTGGATATCTCCGGCGATTCCGCACTCAGGACGGGGGCATCCATGCCACCAGCAACCGTTAAAGGAGTACACAGTCTTCACACCAGTGACACGGTTTTCACTTAACCCATCAACCCAAAAAACACGTCCATTAATCTTAATGGGTACTTCACCCGTGTTGCGGGCGTGCTTTATGTATACACCTGTCTGTTGCTGTAGGTGTATGAGCCAGTAAATAGCCTTGTGTCCGTAACTGCGGGGGTTGTTTCGGTGAATAATGGCTAAGGTGTCTTTAGGCATGAAGTTATTCTTGAACACCGTAAAACATAATGATGCGATGGTGGTTGCGACTTGCAGCGGATCGCATTTGAAACGGGCTATGTACATCCTTCTAAAGGCCTGGAAACATACTCTAAGCACGCGCACATCATTCACGCAATAACGCTCACATTCATCAGCTATATTATAAGGGTTACTTTCATTAAAACTGTTGTAGTATCGATCAAAGTCTTCACGTTCATCCATACAGTCAAATAATGTTTGGGTGGTGGTGGGCCTACGTAGTTTAAAGTCTCGCTGGTGAGGAAAGTGTAAGGGAAGTATCCTTTGGAAACTTCAGCTGCTACTCCCATCACCTTGGGTAGCTTTGCTAATTTACAAGGTGTGAATAATAAAGTATCTTTAAATTGTACATTGCCTCTTATTTGCATCTGTATTAATTTGTTGCCTCTTTTCAATGGATCACCTGTAAATATCTCAGAGGATTCGTGTTCAAGCAACTCCTTATAAAGGAACTGCGTGTCAAACTTTGCCCCGTTATGGGCGAGAATATACACAGTCATTTTTTTGAACTTGTCGGCTAACTTGACAATATAGGACACAAATAGTTTCACAGGACTATCGCGGACATTCGTTTTAAAAACGTTTGTCCGTTTACCGCATTTGGGGCACTCGTCACATTCGATACCCATACACTCATCACAGATGGTCTGGCTCACAAGTAAATGTGGAATTACCTCTTTGGTTTCAGCGTTCGTATATGTTTCTATATCGTAGTATACAGTTATACAAGGGTTATTTTTAGGCTTAGCATCTTTCATATAACATACATGCTTTACTCCATCCGCCTTATATTCCTCCTGGCATGTAGGACAGTGAATTACGTCACACTTGTGCTTAAATTTTCCCCAATTATCCATTGTGTGAAACATACCACATTCACAGATTCTCATTTTCCTGCACGTGCCAATTGATTTATGGAAATCAAAACAGCTATTATTGAAAAATGTGCGTCTACACACATCACAGTCTCTTCTCAGCGTCAACTACACGGCTTTCACATTTGGTGCTTTTACACTGCTCACATACCATGTGACATTCTTTACAATGTCTCACAATATCATCCGCAAACTCGAGGCACCCCTTACACAAATCATGATGTCTCCCATATTTTCGACTTTTGTCATAACTCGCGTAAAGCCACCTTATATTACGGATGGGGAGATACGTTGTCCCTGACAATCCTAAAATAAGTAGGGGTCTTGTACGATCTCACACAGCTTTTAAAAACATACACAGTCCTACGACGATCATCCAGCCCAAATACAACTATACGGACATTCATTTCCTGTTCTACCCTTCTCAACTCTTCAGGACCCATATTACAGTCAAATTCAAGTTCACAGTCTACAGCTAGTTTACGGGCACGCTCCACGACCGTAGGCAACCAAATTTTTGGGGCCTGTGTATTTTGTACAGTAAACATACGTGCTAAGAGTACTGCTATAAAGCCGCAACCACGATCGACGTTTATATGCTTTCGGTAAATAGTCGGAGAATTGAAGTTAAGAGTATACGGTATGGCACTATGACCCGCAACACGGAATACACGATCAATATTTACCGTGAAGTTGTCCATATTAAAGGCTATACTACTTTGGGCGGCTTGCATTATACGTCCTAATATATATTCTACATCTTCAGCCGCCAAACGTCTAAATGGCACTATCACCCAATAATCGTCTACATCACCGTCATCTGACCCGAATCCAAAGGACAGACTCGTCCTGACTTCACGCTCGTCGCGATTCTGAAGAGCAAACTCTACAATACGCTGTACAACCCGGCGTAGCCCGCGCTCAATTCCATTGCTATACATGGCTCTAAGGTCGACCCTGACTCTATACCGATTTCTAGTCAAGGCTGGGGTGGGGGCTGCGGAGTGCACCAACTCGAACGTTATAACATCCTCAACAGAACGGGGGGCATCTGTGGCGGATGAATTAGGGGATATATTAGCGGAAGGTGCTGCTGGGGGGCCTGTTGCGTAGGAGGTTGAGGGTTGGGGATCTATTATTGTAGACTTAACAGAACGGGGGGCAACTGTGGCGGATGAATAAGGGGATATATTAGCGGGAGGTGCTGCTGGGGGGGTTGTTGCGTAAGAGGTTGAGGGTTGGGGATCTATTACCGCTGCAACAGGCGCGTATTTCGGTCGCTTTATACCTGACGTGGGGTTCTCATACCTCCGCTTTGGACGTGCTACCGGTATCGCTGGTGAGGGTTCGTTGGCAGGGGAGGAGATCACAACTACACTGTCGTCGAGGTCATCCGTAATGTCAATGATGGGGTGCTCTACCTCATCGTCATTCACGGTTCTGTGGGAGAAGAAAGCAAAATATAAGGAACAGCACTCAAAATTTGTAATATTTTGTAAATGACCCACTTAGGAGTGTGACGTGTTAGAAATGGACTCTGTAGAAAAATTCAGATTCACGAGCCCATCCACATGTATTATATCTGGACCTACAGGATGTGGTAAAACTGTGTTTATGCTAAAATCATTAAAGAAAAGGGAGAGATGTTCTCGAAATTTGTGCATAAAGTTATATGGTGCTATTCGACGTATCAATCAGTGTTCAACGAGTACCAAGATGATATTTTGTTCCACAAAGGCGTATATGACGTTAATTCGTTAAAGGGAAATGAACATACAATCATTGTAATTGACGATCTCATGTTGGAGATGGATAAAACGTTTGCCGAGACATTTACAGTATTCTCCCACCATCTTAACATAAGCGTGTTCTTCATCATCAGAATCTATTTTTCAAAAATAGATACATGCGCGATGTGTCGTTAAATACGCAATATCTAGTCTTATTCGCGCAACGTAGAGATGTATCACAAATTGGGGTATTAGCCAATCAAATGTTCCCGAATCAGCGTAAGGAGTTTTTGGAAGTTTATAAAGAAGCTACAAGCACGCGTTACGGATATTTGCTTTGCGACCTTCATCCGCGAAACACGTTTAGAGTGCTTCTGCGAACGAATATATTTCCAAACGAGCCTGAAACGGTGTATATTCCAGAATGACAGACTAAAGAAATACCGTGAATTAATAAAAATCTATCATCGACTGCCCCGGGCAATGCAGCAGATGTTTATTAAAAATATCGACGCCGACTTTTTAAAATGCATCTGTGAAATCTGTCTTAACGTTATAAATTGCAATGTATCAATGAAAACCCCTCAGAAGGCTCCCTACGCCGCTACAAGAACATAATACGTGCACTCGCTCGTAAAAGTCAAACTGTAGCGAAGAAAAAACGAATTATTGTACAAACAGGAGGGTCATTTCTCCATCTTATTTTCAGTTTTGGGTCCTTTACTGACTAGATTAATATAATGAAGAAAGTGTAGTGATTCCCCACGAGGTGTACGCTTCACTGCAAAGGAATCCAGACACGGATCTAGATCCCCGTAAAAGCAGACTTAAAAGAATGGAAAGCGAATTGCTAGCCCTATTAAACAGTGAAAAAACACCTGATGAGAAAAGAATCTTATACCAAGAAGCTCTGCAGAAATTTCTTCACGAGTACGAAAATTATAAGAGCCCTACAGAGATTCCTGTGGTTATTAGGCACAGCATGGGGGACGATGGACATGGCGACATAGGATCTGTGCCCGACGATACAGCTGACCAACCAAAAAGATTAGCCACACAACATATCGAACATGTATTAAAAAGCACCCTCCCACATACATTGATGAGTAAAGGCTTAAGTCTTTATAATCTATTGAATGAGGATCCAGCCATACAATGGACCGATACAGGCGAGATCATTGTGGAAGGATCAAAGGTACAGGGATCGAATATCGTAGACATTGTCCATGATCTGGTGAGAAAGTGGGATAGGCCATCACCATCAGGATGGAAGCATATTAAAGCAAGACTACAACAAATAAATGTCCCTAAAACGTTGATAGGAAATCTGAACAGGTTAAAAGACTTGGAACATGCAACGCATGTGACACAATTGAAGGCGCCGTCACCCCCGGCGGTAACACCTTTGAAGAGGAGCAAGAAGAGTTAAACCAACCCTACCCACGTGCCTCTAAAATACGCAAATGGCTAACGTATTAACTAAACGCTTATGACATTTCTACCCCATCCTCTTACGGCGGCGTAGATAGACTGTACAGAAGTGTTTACGGAGTAGGAAAAAAAGATGTTGAAAGATTTTTGAGGGAGCAGGACGCTTATACGCTTCATAAGCCTGTGAGAAAAAGGTTTAAAACAGCCAAGACAACAGCTTCCTTGATTGATTCTATTTGGCAAGCAGATTTAACAGACATGCAAAGATATTCTGTGTATAACGATGGTTACCGCTACATTCTATTCATAATAGACGTATTCTCTAGATATCTGTGGCTAGTTCCTCTGAAAAATAAATCACCTGAAACAGTTGCTAAAGCCACCAAAACGCTAATGTTAAAAGAAAACAGGGTTCCTGGCTATTTTTGTACGGATATGGGGAAGGAATTTATAGGCCGTGCTTTTCAGAACATGTTGACAGAGTTTAATATCAGCTATTACACAACCAACCAAGGCTTCTTTAGCTGAAAGAGTTCAGCGCACCATAAAGGAACGCATGCACCGTTATTTTACACATAAAAACACACAGATTTCTAGACATTCTGGAATCATTGGCATCATCCTACAACCACTCACACCATCGCACGATTGGGACAACACCTAACGAAGTTTTAGAAAGAGGTACGCTCCCGAGGAGAGATGGATCACCACCAACACCACACGGCGCGCTTCAAAATCAATGATTATGTAAGGCTGTCGCGTTCGGGGAACAAATTCGCAAAGGGTTTTGAGCAAGGATGGACACGCGAGATTTTTAAAGTTAGGGCTATGAGACCTAAAGGTGAGATAATGATGTATTACATTGAAGATTTGAATGGGGAAGAAATCTCAGGAGGTTTTTTACCGCGAGGAAATGCAGAAAGTTGCGTTTAATTTAGGAAAAAATGTGTTTAAAATTGAGAAAATTTTAGGAAGCAAAGGTTCAGGAAAGAGAAAAATGTACCTGGTGAAATGGCTAGGGTACCCAGAAAGCTTCAACACCTATATAAAAGCTGATGCAATAATGAAGCTTAAATAGTATGCAACATGGCTCCTAACCATTTCTACGTCACACTCCCGTCCTCCTCGTCCCTGTCTGTACACCCTAACAACACACTAGCCAACTTTGTAACAGAGCTCCACGGGCACATTGAATTGGGTCGTGATTCGTATGAGGTGGGGATATGCGAAATTCAGCTGGACACCATCTTTTTAAATATTGAACATAAAGAAACCGTTTTTACGATTCTTAGAGACATTGACGAGTGTGAAAAAGCTGGGGTAGCTATGGATGAAACTATGGTATCGCTCGGACTAAGGTTGCACGGTATTACAGTACAGAAGTAAGACTAGGACCGGGTCAGTATGGTTCGGCCGAGGATGTGAGAGGCTTAAACGAAAGTTTAAGAAACTCAAACCTTACGAATGATTTAGTATACGAAATCGTAAACAACCCTGCACATACACTAATCCTAAAATCAAAGACTAACAGACGTATTAAAGACCATAGAAAATTCCAAATTATAACCAATGGCCGATATAGCGCAGTCTTCCAAAGAGACACATTTCACGAGACACAGCATGACTTGTCCAGATTAATGTATCAATTGAAGATGGAGAAATTGGCTGAAAGGTCCCCAGACATGTGCTATATTTACAGTAATATAGTGGAGCACCAGTTTGTTGGGGATACCCAGGCACGCCTGCTGCGCATTGCTCACATCCCCAACCATAGAGGAAGGAGTTTGAATATTACATATGACAGACCCCATTATGTGAATGTCGCAACTAATTTAATAACCAATATCTCAATATATATAAGAACGATTGAGGGTGAAAACTTCCCATTTGGTAACGGGAGCTTAACAGTGAAGCTACACTTTCGACGCACTGAATTATAATGGATAGAAAGCTTTTCACCGTCTATCGAGGGGTGAGATACCAGCGCGGTAGTGGACTTGGATCCATTTTTTCATCCATGCTACGTACGGCTGTTCCTTTGCTGAAGAGGGGTGCCAGATACCTTGGAAGGAAAGCGCTACAATCAGGCCTTAACACTGCAGAAGACATATTGGCCGCGGCTAAACCTAAAGAAGCTCTAAAAAAACATTTAAAGCGTACACGGGACGAAATCATCAAAGATGCAAAGAGAAAAATGTGTGGTAGCGGGAAGAAGAAGAAGAGGGCTCCCAGGAAGAAGAAGGGGTCACGTGGTATTAAACGTAAAAGGCTATCAAAAAAGAAGTGCTGTAAGCGAATGAAACCTATGGTTGACCACTTTTTTTGACTGATATAAGCTAAGGACATTGATCTCATGAATCATAGTTTGTTTACCACTTGTCGAGAGAGGAGTCACTATTTCGCCATGGCACGCTTCATCCACCCATGTAGTTCACAATGCTATAAATCGGAGCTGTCCCTTTTTGAGCTGCCTCCAACCCAAGTTTCTATTGAGCACAGTGACTTTATTACAATTAACCCTTTAAACACACTTAGTTCCCCGAGTGCACCTATAGAATTTCGTGATACCCAGCTCAGGCCTTACTTTTTTGATCCAAGCTGTGTGCACATGTACGCTAAGCTACGTATAGCCCATTCTGATGGAACGGTCTGCGATGACAAATATGCTCTATACCCTGAAACAAACTTTCTGCACTCCATATTCAACCAGTGTGACGTATATTTAAATTAGACCAACATATCGGCAGGCACGGGGTACTATCATCTACAAGCCTATCTGGAAAATGTCCTCAACTTTCCCAAAGAAGCGAAGGCTACCTTTTTAAGTGCCGAGGGATATTATCAAACTAAAGATGAAAATCGGGTACTTGTGGGTTATCTGTCGCCACTTTTTAATTTAATTTTTCACAAATACAGATGTGTGTTATCATGTTGCCATTTTTACAAAAATATACTATTTTTTTCTTAAATTATTTTTATTTCTCAAAATAAACATTAATCATATTATTCGGGTGGCATGAACGCGGCGATGGCCTCCAGGATGCCGTCGAATGGGTCGACACTAGCGGGTAGCTTGCTCCTCCACATGAACTCGGCCAAGTAGGTCTTAAGATGGTGTCGGGCCGTTCCTCGGTGACGCTTGTTCCTCCACTTTGCTGATCCCCAAAAGCGTTCGATATTTTGAGTGTGGACTCCGGTATCTGCATCAACGAAATTGTATCGATGATTAACCTTGAAATGTTGGAAGCCAGCCTCCTGGAGGTCGGTGGTCTTATATCCTCGCCAGCTGTCGGAGTAGATAATGGAACCTTCGGCGATGTTTTCCACAATGGCAGCCAAGAGAGTTGCAGCAGAGCGGTTGGGAACTTGAACGATGAAGCAGTCGTTTGTTTCACGGCAAATTCCTCCGAACATCCATTGTTGTGGTAAAATACGTCCGGCATTGTTTTTACGCCTCGTGAACAGGCTCTCATCGATCTCAACCACTATTCCTTCGCCGCCGATCTTGGTTTGCTCTAGGTTGGCTAACCTAACGTAACCTAACCTAACCTAACCACACACTAACAACCTAACCTAACCTAACTAAAAAATAAATGACCCACAAGTAAAAAGTGGAAACAGATAACCAATAGGTATATTAAAAAGCGGCGACAGATAACCCACAAGTACCGAAAATAGTATAAAGGACAAATTTAAAAATTCTAAAAAGAAAATATACGTGTGTTTTGGACGGTTGCGCACAGATTTCACTTTCCAGGAGAAGTTGCTTGTCAACGGGGTGGATATGAAAATAAAGCTCACCCGCACGAGTCCTGAGATCTGCTTAAATCTGGATGCTGATCAAGAAGAGGGTGCAAAGCCCGTTGTGGTTCACATTATGGACACATACCTCCCCGTACGGCGAGTGAAATTAAGTTCACCAAAACAACTAGAAATTGAGAAAAATTTACTAAACGCTACAGTGAAATATCCTATTAACAGAGTGCAAATCAAACTATATACGGTTCCTGCAGGGTTGGCATCGAAGCAGATAGAAAACATTGCCCTGGGAAATCTTCCTAAAAGGATATTAATCGGCATGCAGGACCATGCTTTGGTGAATGGAAAATATAAAAAGAGTGCCTTTAAATTCGAGAATTTCGGACTTAAAAATATAACTATACGTTAATGGCACTGCTTTGGGTGGAACAATGGGTACGGACTATTCATCAGACGCTGTGTTACCTTTTTGTGCCAGAGCCTATAGTAATCTGACCCATATTGCAGGTGATTGTGATGAGCTTGGTAATGGGGTAACGCAGGAAGAATTCATTGATCAATTTAACCTTTATCCGTTTGACATTACACCTGACTTATCTGCTAGCGTAAATACCCATTTAACCCCACAGCAGAGCGGAAACATCTCAGTGCGGCTGGAATTCGCCATGCCTATAGACGCTCCTATTAGTGTACTAGAATATCTCGAATCGCAAGCCCTAATAGAAGTAGATAGATTTAGGAGCGTTATCACTGACTTTTAAAATGGATGCTAATGCACTTCAGAAAGTAATGGAACGAGTCACACGTTCCAAATTTATCGGCGTGTTTGCGAAGAATGAAACATTGAGTTTGCCAAGTACACGAGAATGCGGTAGTCTTATTGTGAACACAGATGTCATCGGTAATGAAGGGATTCACTGGATCGCTGTCTATTTTAAAAATAGACAGCGCCTGTACTATTTTGATTCACTCGGTACTCAACCCTGGAGTGACCCTATTATTGTAAAATTTCTCGCTCAGTTACATATTCCCGAAGTTGTATGGAACCCATTTCGTATACAAGGATATTTTAGTAATGTTTGCGGAATGTACTGCGTCTCATTTCTCACGCATATGTCATGTGATAAAGAATTTATAAATTTTTAAAATTTATTTGACCCGTGTCACACTCGCCGAAACGATGAAATGGTATGCAGACATAAAAATCCGTTTTCCAATTGTACGTACTCGTTGTATAGTATAATGTTTTTGTTCGTATATTTGTAACGGTATATTCTGTAGTTCGTTATTGTACTGATTTCTTTCATTTAATAAATTTATGAAAATATATTGTCTTACCCCAAAAAGATCGAAAAACACTTACATTATTTCGGTGTGACATTGCTGACTGATCAGTATATCCTCCGTATTCATGACACGAGATTCTTCAAAAGATTGTATAACACGTGTCAAATCCTCATCGGGCCTTAAAGGAATAATGTTCATTCTTTTAAAACATATACAGAGTATTCAGACAGATCCCCATTATGTGAAGATATCTTTGGTTCATTTAAGAGGAATAACATTGGTTACCATAAAAAATTTCGATTTTAGCATAATGGGGATGAGGTAAAACCAAATAACATTGATTGCCATAAAAAAAAATTTCGATTTTTGGCGAGTCTCTAAATGAAGTATTTGACGATACTACAACCCTCCATATATATATATATATATATATATATATATATATATATATCGAATTATAGTCACTTACATTTCTATGGTAGTCCCTTGCGTCGGATTGTAAGGAGCGTCACTGCAAATATCTTCAACGGTTTGCGTTGGAAATAATTCATCACGGTCAATCGCGTTAAAAAGATTAATTGCCGTTAATGCTGCAGTGTCACTTTCTTCATACAAATCCGGGGAGACGTACAGGTCCATGGTGGAGGGAATGATTATTCACTGACGCGAAAATAGCTACTGTTACTCCTAACTGAAAAATATCCCCTTTTATATGCACAATCGCCAAGCTCCGCCCCAAAAGACCAGATGTTCGTAGTGATTGGCTGCCGATGTAGCTGGGTGGAGCTATGACGTGTACCAATCCGCTATAACGGGGCCGGACGACTAATGACATCTTTATATTTTCTCAAAGAAATATATCCTAATTATATTTTTAAAAAAGCATTCGGTTTCCACATTAAACTGTGGGTCTGAGGTGGAGTGAAAACTTTACCCGTTGTTACAATTCGAGCTAGTTGTTATTATTACTAAAGAGAAAATCATGCATGCTTTTCGGTCATACTACTGTCTCGGATCAAATGATCCTGTTATTTTAAATCCGGTTCAATAATCCTGTTATTCCGTTCGTTTTTCCCACTGATATTCGTGACTTAAATATTTAATAAAAATTAAGTGTGTAAAAATTATTTATTTAATAAACAGAATTTAATTGGATTCATCGATTAACTACCGTCATATAAATATATATTGTGGTACACTATTTAAATGGATGATTAATATATGGTTTTAAATATTGCTATCTGGTGACGATCGTATGTTTTGAATTGTTTCGCAAATTTTCTTTTCCGTTCGTTTTTCCCACTGATATTCGTGACTTAAATATTTAATAAAAATTAAGTGTTTAAAAATTATTTATTTAATAAACAGAATTTAATTGGATTCATCGATTAACTACCATCATATATTGTGGTACACTATTTAAATGGATGATTAATATATGGTTTTAAATATTGCTATCTGGCAACTGAATACATGACGCTATCTGGCAACTCAGCCAGAATAGAGGTCTATAAAAGAGTGAGAAGCTGATGACGGAGTCATTACAAGCTCGGCTCCCAGCCGAGCAAGGACCTCTGGTCCTCTTTCTGGCCCTTTGGGAAAACCCCTTAGAGGCCTCTTAGGTTAGGTAAACGAAAATAGCTTGGGGGAGAACTCCGCCTCCAAGTTGCATGCCTTGCAATCAAAGGCAGCTACTCTCTCTTCTTCAGGTGTACCCCTCACCCCTTGGCTCAGCCAACTGGCTGATTAGGAGCCTATAAAACGCCTACTCGGCTGAAGTCTTAATATGCACTTGGCTCCTGCCAGGTGAACACCTCCTCCTTTCTCTTCTTTCTGGCCCTTTGGGGGGAATAGCTTGGGGGAGAACTCCGCCTCCAAGTTGCATGCCCCTTGCAACCCCGGTTGGCAACAAAGGGCCCTTTGGGGGAATTTTTTTATTTTTATTTTTTTTATTTTTTGCAACAACCCCACCCCCCGTTGCAACAACCCCCACCCCCCTTTGCAACATTACGTAATCACTTGCAACATTCCTGCACTCTAACCTTTTTCGGCTATACTACTCGTGTTGTACAGTTCTTGTGAATCGTCGCCTACTATTGCCTTATGTTGATTACTTAAGTTTCCTTTTGTTTGAAATTTTCTGACATTTCGTGATATTGTCTTTCTATCGGGTGGATCTCTGCATCCATATTCTCTGGAAAAGTTCCACTGCACCTGCGTCACAGAATTTGTCACATGAAACCACTCAACAATCTTGATATTCTGTTAAAACCGTAAACGCGGCATCACTGTTTGAGGGTTCAGTTATATTGTTCCATGTAGACTAGTAAACTAGATGCTTAAGGAGGCTTAATCAAGACTTAGATTTCCTTAAAGAATATAGCCTCGTAATGCTTTGTATGGCTTTATTAGTCTATTATAATCTATTGATAGCGGTATTGTCTTTTCCTAATTTCTAAGAAATTAGGAAAAGTTATTGCTTTAAGTATGAAAAGGTGAAAGAATGGTTTTAATGGGCAATATTTGTTCATTATTAAGTAATGAAAGATTGGAAATGCATATGTCAGGGCGTGAAGTTCCTATTTTTTTCCTATTTTTCAAAAAAATCCTATTTACTACTATTTTTTCCAATATTTCCTGCTGTTTCCTATTTTATCAGCTACAGAACTTGAAAAAGATGAGAAAACAGCACCAAAAAGTTCCAATTAGGAAGAGTTGAGCCTTGCTGACTAATGACCAAAAAAGTGACAAAAGTGCAGCTTCAGTTCTCAAAGGGATGTGCCCCTGTTTTTGAAGAACTTCTGTCTAATTTCCAGAAGGGCACCCTAACTATCCACTTACTCAATGACAGTGTGTGTGAAACTCCTGAAGTTCATGCGCAGGTTCATGAAGCCAGAAGCAGTGAAAGGAATATATGGTGTTAACCTATCATCGGCTACTAATCAACATCGAAATCTTCAACTTGTTGATAAGGACCTCGTTATCGGTGATGCCATAAGAAAGGCTCTATCTGCATTGAAACCTAAGCAACAGAAGATGCCTATTTCCGGAATGAGGTAGTTTTTTTTTAAATATTCTTATTTTGCTCCTATTTTTTTAATCTGATTCCTATTTTATTTTTCAGATGCAAATTATCTATTTTTCTACTTTTTTTCTACTTTTTAAAAGGTACCCGGTGCTTGATGCCCTGATATGTATAAAAATCCCAATCTGTTACCTTTCTGAAGAAGAAGCACGAATAATATAGGGTGTCCATAAATGATTACCCTGATTAAAGCATGCTATAACTTTTAAATAAACACTCGTATTCAAACACAGTTTTAATCATAAGTAGATAAACATACAAAGTTTTGATACATAGTTAATGAACTTAATAAGCTTCGTCTTGGAAGAATTGTTCACGTTTTGGACGGTCATCAGACTTCAGTTCTTGAACAATTTGTACATTGTAGGCGTGTAACTTCAAACGTTTGTGTAACACCTTGTGCACCGTAGACTTCGGTATCTTTAGTTGACATGAAGCTTGTCTCACCGATTTCCTTGGTGACCGTGTGAAAGCAGTTTGAATGTTTTCCACCGTCCCATCGAAAACTGATGGTCTACCACTGCTCTTTCCCTTTTCCACGTTTCCAGTTTCGAAAAGTTTTTTCATCCACGACTTAATTAACTTCACATCAGGTGGATTCTTTCCATACTTTGTTCTGAACCTTCGCTGAGCACTGACAGATTTTGTTTCTGCAAGCCACACAACACATTGTGCCTTCTCTGTCACAGACGCCATCTTAACTGAACAGCTACTACAGCGCTCCTAGAGGCGAATGCGGGAGACGAAACACACCAGCACAGAAACTCTATGCGCGTCCGAGATCACCTGTAAAAAGAAAACGGATGTAAGATTCGTCATTAAAACATGAGAGCATACTGTTTTCAGGGTAAACATTTATGGACACCCTATTATAAAATAAATGGTAAATAAAAAGAGGGACTTTTTGGGAACCACTATATATATATATATATATATATATATATATATATATATATATATATATATATATTCGTGAATTTCGCAACATTTCCGTCATTTACGGAATTTTATGGTACTCATCCACTAACCAAGGAAAGGATGAACAGCTGGGTGTGAGCTGCGCGCCGGCTGCCCTTTCCAGGGATCGACCAGACCGATGGATTTGTTGTTAGTGATTCTAACCACTACATCATCAAGGCGCATATATGATCCTCACGAAGTTCAATCTTCTTGGTCCACCTTGGACCTACAGCTTAATGTAGAATCCAAACCACGACCCACCACATGTGGTCAGAAATTACAAAAGTTCTTGCCCGACCTCCCGATCAGCAGCCCAGCGTCTTAACCACTAGGCCACCCAGAGTATCCATTTATCTACCAACCTATTTTTTCTGGAAGGAGGAACAGCTGGGGTAAGCTGAACGCCGAATGCTTTCGCCGGGAATCGAACCCGGGGCCTGTGGATTCGTAGTCAGCGATGCTAACCACTGTAACACACACACACACACACACACACACACACACACACACACACACACACACATATACACCGGGTGTTCCATTCGAAATGCAACAACTTTGAAACCTTATAATTTTTTATTGAATGATGCAAACAATGTAATATTCAAACAGTAAAGTCAATGTCATAAAGTTTCATATGATATATGTGAATTATAACACTTAGATACATTAGACACATTGTGCATAGCATAATGTTTCCTTTTGTTAAGATCTTCACATGTTATATGCTGAACAATTTGAAGCTTATATTATATGGATAGAGCTGCAGCCACTTGCGCACGACTCTATGCACAGTTGAACGATGAATCTGCAGTTTGACACTGGCACGACGGATGGACTTTCTCGGGCTACTACCAGAAGCGCCGCGTATTTGTTCAACATCATCTTCCGATCTTGTTCGCCCTCAAGAGTGTTCCTTTAGAACACTGCTAGTCTCCTAAAATTTCTTGGTCCATGCATATAGGTCTCTTCTGGTGGGTGTTTCCTTGTGAAAGGTTGTAGGGAATCGCCGTTGCACCAGAGTAGGGGACTTCAACTCAGCTATCCATAACACATTTCGCTTTTTCTTGTGGGGTAAACATAATTCAATCTGAAACAAACAAAAAACATTATGACAAAAACTTATGCATATGGTGTAGTAACTGGCAAAGTTTCAACATTCTCACATTAATACTTTAAAAATTACAGTTTGAAAGTTGTTTCATTTCGAATGGGACACCCGATATATATATATATTATATATATATATATATATATATATATATATATATATTATATATATATATATGCACTAAAATCACAAAATAACACGTGACCTTATTAATAAGCAAACAACCACAAGGAAAAGGAAACACAAAGTCCGAGCGCTTTCGTGATATATTCACATTTCTGTTCCTCCTTGATAATGTGAATATATCACGAAAGCGCTCGGACTTTGTGTTTCCTTGTGGTTGTTTGCTTATATATATATATATATATATGCATGCTTGTACCTTGTGGGGAATGGACGTGTTGTGTCTCTGTATTAACACACAAATAAGAAGGGAATAAACTAATCGGCGGTTTATTCTGCTTACACCCGAAAGTGTATAAAGTATCAGTGAATCCGTGCATATAAATTATAAAGTAAAATTCTTTAAAATTAAGAAAGTGCAATAATGTTTACATAAATTATCACCAATTTAACATGTATATTTAAACCGTAACACGGTTGGCATTCGAGAAATTTTGAAACAAGGCAGGAAAAACGTCATAAAACGCAAAGGTCAGAAAACCCTCGTGACTATCGAAAGGAAAGAAAAGAAAAGAGAAAGAAAGGAAAAAATTAATTTGTGTGTGTGTGTATTTCTTTTTACGCTAATTAATGAATAGCATGACCATGGGTCAAAATTCTCACTTAATCTGCAATTTCTGTAATCTGGAAGCAACTGAAAATGCAGCAATAAGATGCGATTTCTGTCAAAAACTGCACCACTTTATCTGCATGAATTGGGATGATAGGAAAATATCTCTTGTTTTGAACGCGAAACATCGTGGGAATCAAATTTCTGTGTGACGCATGTACACAGACTGTAAAATCCTCTGCGGTATTTAAAGGAATGGAGAAAGCAAATTCGAGTGTTACAAAGAAGGAGGGTATACTGGGGAAATAAGAGTCCGGAAATGTCCCAATGAAAATTCGGGTGGATGAGAGAGAGGAGGAAGTAACGAATAACAATATGATAACGAATAACAATATAAACAATATAATACGGAATGAAGATATAGATGAAAGAAAAGCGATAAGTAAAAGTTCCGAGGTAGTAAAGCTGCCCAACGAATGAAATGATAAAGAGATAATAACTAAAAACGTAGGAAATAAACAGCCAAAGAAAAATAATGATAATACCAAAATTAAGAACATTGAAAATAAAATAACAAGAAGTAGAAGTGTAGAAAATACCGTATGTAAATATTACGCAAAAGGGAACTGCAGATATCGGGATGGGCAATGCATCTATGCACATCCCACATTGTGTAACACACATTACACAAGTGAATATTGCAAATTTGAAAAGAAGTGCAAGTTCCACCATTTACTGTCTGCAACACCTGTGCAAGACATGGGAGGTGCAAATACAGACAAAAATACCGTTACCACCACCCTCAAAGGAAAGCAACGGGTGAACAGGGAAAACAAACATCAAAGAAGGGTACCAATTTTTTAGACGTAGCCAACACAATTCAGCTGTTGAATACTATCCAACAAATACAAAGTCAGCTGACAAATATAGGAATCCGAGAGCCGGACAGAAGGCACGCAAAAAGACACTTCATGCGATATCGGGACAACAGGTACCGAGAAAGATAAAAAGAGGCAAATTCTCGGAGGACCACAAGGCAACGAAACCGGCACCACCATTGGAAAGCGAATCGGAACCACCTGTATGCGAAAACGATAGAGAAAAAATAAAAATAATCCTAGCCAATATTCAGGGCCTTAAATCAACTCATTCCCCAGACAAAGTTTTATACCTGAAAGGACTCATGCAAGAAGCCAGAGCAGACTTTACATGTCTCACGGAAACCCATATAAAGAACTGCCAGGCGAACTGTGAAAACTGTGAGTTCTGTGTTGACAAAAAAGAAATACAAATTGACAACTACAGGGTGTCCCATAAGTCCGGCATCATAGGAAAAATAATAAAAAAAGGCAAAACAAAAGCTTTTATTTTCAGAACGTGCTCAATATGTCCACCATTGTTTTCAATACACAAATTCAGACATGATACCCAGTCAGCAAGCACACGGTGAATGATGTCAGGAGTAATGGTGTTACATGCCCCAATAATGCGCTGCCGCAAATGTTCAACACTCCTAATTTTCTCTGCGTATACCAGCGCTTTCAAGTGGCCCCAGAGATAAAAATCTAGTGGCGTGAGATCCGGGCTTCTAGCTGGCCATTCCACAGGCCCTCGACGTCCTATCCAACGACCAGGGAATTGCTGGTACAGGTATTCCCTTACTTGGGTGCTGCAATGTGCAGGAGCGCCGTCTTGCTGGAACCATGTTGGGAAATTTCCTTCTTCGTTCAAGGCACTGGGAAATGCTTCTTCCTTGAGCATACGTAGGTAGGTGCCTCCAGTGACATGTTCATCGAAAAAGAGGGGGCCTATGATGCGATCCTTCCAAATGCCACACCATACCATCATCCGAGATGCACCTTGTTCCTTTGAAGAGGTATACCAGTGAGAGTTGTTTTGAGACCAGTAGCGGGTGTTCTGTCGATTTACCTCACCATTTCCATAAAAAACAGCCTCGTCACTGAACAGAATGGTGGACGGGAATTTGGCATCCCGAGCATAAATTATGGTTTGTAGAAATAGAAAAATATGAATTTCTCCAATGATGCCGGACTAATGGGAGACCCTCTATAACATACTCCGAGCCGACAAAACAGTGAGACGTAGAAGAGGATGTGCTATTTACACACGCGAAAGGCATATGGCGGAAATGACTATAAGTACCTCATACAGCTACGTAGCACGGCCGGCTTAAGGGGCGAGCCAACGTAGCACTGGCTCAGGGTGACGAAATTTAGAGGGCGCCAAAAATCGAAAGTGCAACACAAAAAAACGACAAAATATCCCTATCAATCAACAAGAAACAAGTGAACAGTTTAAAAAAGGAATTCTACATAGAAAATTAGGGCGCGGGAGGTGAGGGAGGAGAGAGGTGTGGCCGTTGGAGGAAGGCAATGTAAACAATGACCAGCTGTTTCTCACGCGGCGCCGACTCTCACCAGACCGCTGCAATTCTTAATTTTTTAACCATATTATAGGTAAGTTATCAGCACTGCTACATCAGAGAATATATACTAAGGGTGTGTTCGTGTTTTAGTGTACATTCCCTTACGCCAAATTTTGCTTGTAACATTGCCAGTATCAGTGGCCACCGCAGAACGGAGCTTTTCAAAGATGAAATTAATCAAAACTTATCTCCGCCAAAGCAAAATTGGCTCAGGGCGCCACAACCCTTTCAGCTGGCCCTGCTACATAGAATGTGTAGCAGCAAAAGTTGAAAAATTAAATATGGTACAAATTGTAATGTACAGACCTTCAAACACGCCAACCTCAAAATTTTCAGATTCCATTACAGAGCTAAGAAACTGGGTAAAAGATCTACACACTCCAACCCCAAATATTTTCCTTTGTGGTGATTTTAATTTTCCATTCATGAAATATAAAAGGATAAGAAAAAATATATGTATACACCAGGACAAGGGGGGCACACGGGAAGACCAGGAGCAGGTAAAAATGCTACTAGCTCTAGTTGATGAATTTATGTTAACACAAGAAAAAACAACTGCCTAGATTTGGTATTCACAAACAAAAGCAACCTAATTGATAATGTAGAAATATCCCCAACTATAATATCCGACCATAACATTATTGAAATAACAACCAATATAAAAGCAACAGGAAAGGAAAGAACACGAACAACAGAAAGAAGCAAATTCGAAATTTTTAATTTTCCCTCCGAAGATATAATAAACTGGGAAGATGTTGCATCCAGCATGGAAGTAATAAATTGGAAAACCATTTTCGAGGCCAAGACAACGGAAGAGATGCTAATGATTTTAGAGGAGAAGACGCTGGAAATTGTGGAAAGACATGTCACAAAAATACAACAAAGAGGAAAGAGAAGCAGGTTCGAGAAACAAAAAAGGTCATGGTTCCGAAAGAGAAAAAGAGTGACTGCAAAATAAAGTAACTAGAGGCACCAACATCAGAAAAATATTAAATGATAAACTGCAGAGTATCGATGGCGTCATACAGGAACTAATTGAGAAGCATATAGAAAAAGAAGACGACGACGCTATAGAAGCGATGAAAGTTAACTCAAAGTACTCGTACTTTAATAATTTCGCAAAAATGAAGTCGAAAAACCATGCGACTATCGCACCTTTGAAAAACGAGGACAGTGCTTTATCTTTATCTGATGATCTAACAGAAGTATCTGAAATATTAAGAGCTCAGTACGAATCATCTTTCAGTATCCCAAAAACTGAGAAACGCGTTCTTTGAAGAAGAACTACAAGGGGAAAGCATAACGGACTTCGATTTTACGACAGATGATATTACACAAGTTATAGGGAAACTAAAAACACTCAGCGGCAGGACCGGATAAATGGAATACCACACTGATCAAAAACTGCAAGAATGCAATCGCTGAGCCCCTATGTTGGATATGGAGACGATCACTAGACACGGGAGAAATACTGGGCATCCTGAAGATCGCGAACATAGTCCCAATATATAAAGGAGATTGATCCGAGGCCAAAAACTATAGGACAGTGTCGCTTACATTTCACCTCACTAAAGTATTTGAAAGAAGAGTTAGACAGAAAATCTCTGACTTTTTGGAAACTCAGAAAAAATTAAATGATAACCAACATGGGTTTCGGTCAGGCAGATCATGCCTATCACAACTAATGGAACACTACAACAACATTATTGATGCAATGGAAAGTAATGAAAACTATGATGTAATATACACAGACTGTACCAAAGCGTTCGACAAGTGTGACCATGAAACCATAATACATAAACTGAAATATATGGAAATAACAGGAAAAGTAGGGAAATGGATATATAATTTCCTTAGTGAGCGGCGGCAAGTCGTTACAGTACAAGGAGTATCTTCATTGAAATCAGAGGTCCTCAGCTGAGTACCACAAGGAACAGTATTAGCTCCACTACTCTTCATAATCATGCTAACTGACAAAGATGAAGACGTTACCAGAGACAGCACAGTAACATCCTTTGGCGATGACTCAAAGATCAGTAGAAAAATAAGAAACCCAGAAGATAGAGGATCTCTATAAACGGACATGAACAGAATCTACAAGTGGACGGAAGACAACAATATGAAGTTTAACACTGAAAAATTTCAGCTGTGACGGTACGGAAAAGAGAAGACCTAAAATCCATGAAATATTATACCCCAACTGGACAGGAAATTCAGAGAAATTCTAAATTAAAAGATTTAGGGGTTGTAATGACTGATGATGCGAAATTTTAAACACAAAATAAGATAGCAGTAAGCAGAACAAAGAGAATAACTGGGCAGATACTGAGAACCTTTAAACGAAGGACAGGAATATAATGATTCCTCTACTGAAAACACTGATCATACCGAAACGGGAATACTGCTCGGTACTAACATGCCCATATAAAAAAGAACACATTAGAGAGCCAGAAGGGATTCAGAGAAGCTTCACAGCCAAGATCAATGGGTGCAAAGAACTATATTACTGGGAAAGGTTACGCGAATTAAACCTATACTCACTGGAAAGGAGAAGAGAGAGATACACCATTATTTACACTTGGAAAATAATGGAGAAACTAGTCCCTAATCTTACTCTGAACCCTATAACCCCAAACAACGGTGGAAAGTAGAAACGGTAGACTGTGTCGTATTCCCAAATTGAAGTCGAGACAGGGAACATCCTTAACCCTGAAAGAAAATAGTTTTGTTGTGAATGGACCAAAACTGTTTAATTAGCTGCCCAAAGACCTAAGGAACACGAGTGGTGTTGCGGTAGACATCTTCAAAAGATTAGACGCCTGGCTCAGAACAATCCCCCATGAGTCGGGAGTGCTTGGCTCTGTGAGGTGGAGATTACAAGAAACCAACTCACTACTTTACCAGGCCAACTCGAGAGGAGGGGCGACAAGCTTGACCTTCGTGAAATGAGGAATCATCGCACGGAACATTTGAAAGGTATATATGTATATATGTGTGTGTGTGTGTATGTGTGCGCGTGTGTGTTAGTAATTTAATAGAATAGAGTTGTAAATCGGATTCCTGCTTTATTTTTTTGGAATACGTTTAAAAATGTTAATTATCTAATTAGCAATCCATAATTTTGGTGAACGTGAGGACCAAGTTGCTCGAAAGGTCCCGAAGAATGCTTTCATCCTTATCGTCTGCTCGAAATAAACAAACAAAGGCGAAGATTAGCGTCGTATGCAGAGCAAGCAAACAAAAGCACGCAAGTTGGGCTCTAGGAAGATTGCCACTGGGAAAATTGCCACTGGGAAAACTGCCCATGTGGGAAAACTGCCCATGTGGGAAAACTGCCCATGTGGGAAAACTGCCCATGTGGGAAAACTGCCCATGTGGGAAAATTGCCCATGGGAAAATTGCCCATGTAGGAAAATTCCCGAGAAAATTGCCATGCGGAAAATTGCCATTCTGATAATACAATATATTTTGTTTTTGTATAGAACTATCTGAAAAGTATTATAGTATGATAAATAGAAAAAATACATAATATATAATATGTGTGTGTGTGCGTGTGTGTTAGTAATTTAATAGAATAGAGTTGTAAATCGGATTCCTGCTTTATTTTTTTGGAATACGTTTAAAAATGTTAATTATCTAATTAGCAATCCATAATTTTGGTGAACGTGAGGACCAAGTTGCTCGAAAGGTCCCGAAGAATGCTTTCATCCTTATCGTCTGCTCGAAATAAACACAAACAAAGGCGAAGAATAGCGTCGTATGCAGAGCAAGCAAACAAAAGCACGCAAGTTGGGCTCTAGGAAGATTGCCACTGGGAAAATTGCCACTGGGAAAACTGCCCATGTGGGAAAACTGCCCATGTGGGAAAACTGCCCATGTGGGAAAATTGCCCATGTAGGAAAATTCCCGAGAAAATTGCCATGCGGAAAATTGCCATTCTGATAATACAATATATTTTGTTTTTGTATAGAACTATCTGAAAAGTATTATAGTATGATAAATAGAAAAAATACATAATTGAAAAATTTATTTTATCCTATTCAAATAAAAATTTATAAATTAAAAGGAAGTAGTAATTTATTAAAATTATTAAAAAATTTGAAAAACTGTTTTAAAAAATATGCATATTATAGGCAATAGATCTTAAATAGGTCATTTTATCATTTGCAGCACCATACTTTTCTACGATATTCTTGACTCTTGAATTTAAGTCCTTATATTTTTTTGCGTAGGAAGTGAATCCCCTCGTTCAAATTGAACGCGCTTAGCTTTGGCCAAGCATTCTTCACGTTTAAGTGCGTCAATTAACTTCCAGATGTTAGGGTGGGAATTACTTACTGCTTTATTTAGGACATTATGAAAAGCTTCCACGTTGTTGTTCGTGCGGGGCAACGAATTTTCCACACGGGAGTAAACATTCCAGAGGGGAATTGGAAACATAGGGGTGTCTCTTCTTCGGTTATTTCGCGTTCCCCTTTCAATCCCTATGTATGTAAATTTAAAATAAGACAAAAATTCCTGTGGTATATCATCATCTCCAGAGAGTTCTTCAAAAAATTCAATAACATCTAGGCATGGCACAAAAGCAAGGGCGGAAAAATATCGCATCTTCAAAGAGAATTCGTTGTCGTTGTGGTATTGTTGTTTAAACCCAAGATCGACAATTTTCCTATATAACGATTGAGAAAAGTGGAAGAAGCAGCCGTTAAGGGAAGCATTCGGGAAGACAGATTTCAATGCATTGAGGGAGGCTTTTTCCAAATCACTAGTGACATTTTCAGGCGTTTCATTAATTACAAGTTCCTTAATTTTTTCAGAGAATGCTCTATAAGTAGATTCGGATTTGTTTGGTAAGAGGGCAAATATGCGAGGAATACTTAAATTCGCCTTTTGTATATGAATGGTTAGAAGTTGATAGTACATATCTGGAGCTACTTTAAAGGTACCATCAATTGCCCAGTTCTTGTATCTTTTAAGATCTTCCAAACCCTCAGCCGTTGCGAATATCAATATGCGATATTCATCATCAATTCCAGAATCATATTGAAGAAAGTTTTCCCCTGAATCAAGAGCTGTAAATTCTGGTGGTATGCTATATCCTGTCCTTCCAGCTGGCACGGCTGGGAAATTGCAAGCCTTTTATCTCCATTTACGAACATTTCTGCTTATGTTACTTACGTTTGGCATTTGAGAGAGAGCAGCTTCATCTATGTAGAGACGCAGTAGCTTGAGATACCAAAACACGACTTGATTGATGAGACGTTGCGGCCATGGATTTGAAAGTTTCATGCGCATTTTTCGCATCAACTCTATCCTTAGTTGGTGAGTGTGTATGCTCATTCACCGATTTTAAAACTTCGAAATTATCCGCGGATGACTTCGAGTGCAATCTCGCTTTGCAGTTTTTTTGTTTTCGTTGACTACACTCCCAATATAAAATTGTACCACTTTTATTAGTACCATGTTTATGATACATATATTGTAGTTCATCTACAAGCATATCCTTCCCGCGTTCACTCTTTATTATCGACACCATTATGGGTTAAACTACTGCTTACTTCCAAAACAGAATACTAATGGTTTGAAATTAATATCACGTCCTTGGCTTGGTGTTGAGTTGCTAATTAGTAATTTTTACGGTATATATATATATATATATATATATATATAATATATATATATATCACGTCCTTGGCTTGGTGTTGAGTTGCTAATTGGTAATTTTTACGGTAAAATCTTTAAACGACAGATATGCACACAATTTTTGATTAAACAAGCGAATAAATTTCATTTTAAAATATTATTAATTGTATTCACAAACATTCAAATATAAATAGATTTTTAGTTTTATTGTAAAAGCTTAAACGATGCCAACGTTGCCACATCTCATTATATTTTCAGGGCACCCATAATTTTTTTTTTATTAATATTACTCCGCATGGCAATTTTCTCCTCGGGAATTTTCCTACATGGGCAATTTTCCCACGGGCAATTTTCCCACATGGGCAGTTTTCCCATGGGCAATCTTCCCATGGGCAATCTTCCCAGTGGCAATTTTCTCAGTGCCAATCGTCCGCGTACGCGCAAGTTGATAAGCTCTTGATAAGTTCAGCTCTTTCTACAAACTGCTGGATACTGGTAACGCCTTCAACGCACTTTCTTTTCCATCGTCAACTTTATACCAACACTCACACAGACCCACAACTGATATATATAATATATATATATATATATATATATATATATATATATGCAAACCCACAAGGAAAAGAAAAAATGGAGCAAGTGTAGTTTACGTCCCCATGACGCAAAAAGGGACACAAACTACACTAGGTCAAAGTTGGGGAACGTAAACTACACTCGGATCTTTAGAAGACATTTTTTAAATGAATCCATCAAATAAAACGTTAAAACTAACGACAATATTACGACTAAACCTAACCAATCGTCACTATATATATATATAATTATATATATATATATATATAATATATATATATATATATATTAGGGTGGCCCTTATATGACCTCAAAAACAAAGTGACGGAAATTTCGCTCTCACCCCCCAGATAGATGCTATTTCAGGAGATAATTCATCGTGCAAAATTTTATTCGTATTGCTCAATATTTAGAGGAATTGGAGCTGCTCTTTTTCGCTGGTCAGCTTCTTGTTAAAGTTTTGAATAAGGGCAACTCCTCTCTCTGCTCTGTCGTTGACCACAGCCAGGGACCGGACCAGATTTGCGGCAGCTTGGAAGCTTTGGGACGGAGGCCATTCGCGGGGGACTTGGCGGAGGAAATCATCCGGAAGGGCCAACCTCTTGAAAAGAGCCTTGGAGTTTGCGGACACCAGTTGCTCAAGACCCTTTCCATCGTCATCCAAGAAGATCCTTGCATCCAGCTTCGGTCTTTTGGGAGGATCTTCTTCCTCGCCTTCCATGGCTTCCACCATCAACTGCTTTTTTCCCCAGGACACCCTTTCATCGAAGAGAGACAAACCGACCAGTTCCTCGGAAAGATACCACAGATGGTGTGAGAGCTTCTTGGCGGTCGCCTTGCTGATGGCCTCGTGCGGGTACTTCAACAAGGACTTCATGAGGAGGAAGTCGTTGAGAGGAGCCTGGTGAGGAAGTGGAGCCGTTGTCCAGGCTGGATATCCGGTCCTGTTGATGGAACTCGCAGTGCGGCCTCGAAAGCCGCTCCGATCACCAGTTCCAAGATGCGGTGACGACAAGCAAGGTAGAGAAAATCTCTTCCCAGCTTCTGTTCAATCAGGCAGCAGGCTCCGGAGCGATGTCCTGTGTTGGATGCTGTTGTATCAAAACACAGAGTTTGAACCCGGTCACTGATACCCCACTCTCCTGCAGGCAAGCAACAACAGCTGACGCTTGAGCCTCCCCGGTTCTTGTGTGAAGCTTTGGGACCCCAAGAAGCTTCTCAACTCCTTGCCACGAAACAATGATTGGAAGACGCTCTACGTGCTCCCTGCTCGTCAAGTCCTCCATCAACTTCCCGCCCCAATGGACGACGAGGGGACCTTCACCCGGGAATTCTTCTTTCATCTTTTGTGCCGTCTCCGATCGGTGCCAGGCCCGGAGTCGCTGAATGGAGTTGCGGTTTATGTTCAGCTCTTCCGCATTCCGTCCGAGACTGCTAGCAGCTTCCGTCAGTATGTAGACGGCTCTCCTGGAGGAGATCTGTGTCCTGTCAAGTGCGGCTGCCAGTCCGGCTGTCATGATGTTGGTCCTTCCCCTACTTCGCTTCGGAGGGCACGCTCCTCCGCAGGCACCTGAGTCGTCCCCTGTCTCCTCTTCGGATGCGTAGGTATAAGACGACTCGAAAACTGCTCGGCTGGTAGATGCTTCGCACTCCTCAGCGGCTTTCCTCTTCCGGAGCTTCTCCTGAACATTCCTCTTCGCCGCTGCTTCATTCCTTCTCGTTTGCTCCAAGTCCAGTCCAGCGATGTATCCAGTCCTGTCCTTCTGCCTCTGCATCTGGAGGAAGGCCTTTTCTTCAGGGTTCTTGATCATTTTCATGGCATCCGCGTGCGCAATGTCGAACAAATCGTTCAACTTCTCCTTAAAATCTTCTTCTTTTTTCTTGTGCGCATCGCCGGTCCTGGTCTTGTGTTTTTTCAGCCCTTTCCACTCGTCGAAGGTCCGTTCGAGTTTGGCAGTGCAGTGCTGTTCAGCCCGAGTGGGAATGCTTGCCAAATGCCAGAATTCCATTACGGCCACGACGGTGTTGCGGCTTGCCTCACGGTCAGGCTGCTGCTTCTCCTCGTGAAGGAAGAGGAAATGGCCAAAGGCCTGACCAATGAAAGGAAGCTTCCTTCCCCCGATTTCTTCCGCAAAATAAACACCAAGATAACGCTTCTGTCGCGTATCCATCATGTATCAATCCTGCAAATGAGAACAAGAGTATGAGTAATTAGTATGAGTAATTGAGTATACCGAAAACCTAACAGAAGGAAAACTTTGACATGCCAGGGCGACCTCTAAATATTTCTCGAAAACCGTCATATTCCGCACAGTGCAGTTAGACGAGTAACGGAACAAATTGAGTGGGTGAGAGGATACAAAATCGACACTTCAGTTTTAAGGGCCACCCTACAAGTGGACGGAAGACAACAATATGAAGTTTAACACCGAGAAATTTCAGCTATTACGGTACGGAAAAAGAGAAGACCTAAAATCCATGGAATATTATACCCCAAATGGACAGGAAATTTAGAGAAATTCCAGAGCAAAAGATTTAGGGGTTGTAATGACAGATGATGCGAAATTTGAAACACAGAATAAGATAGCAGTAGACAGAGCAAAGAGAATAACGGGACAGATATTGAGAACCTTTAAACGAAGGGATAGGAATGTAATGATTCCTCTACTGAAAACCCTGATAATACCCAAATTGGAATACTGCTCGGTCCTAACATCCCCATATAAAAAAGAAGACATTAGACAGCTGGAAGGGATCCAGAGAAGCTTGACAGCCAAGATCAATGGGTGCAAAGAACTAAATTACTGGGAAAGGTTACGCGAATTAGACCTATATTCACTGGAAAGGAGAAGAGAGAGATACACCATTATTTACACTTGGAAAATAATGGAGAAATTAGTCCCTAATCTTACTCTGAACCCTATAACTCCCCAAACAACGGTGGACAGTAGAAACGGTAGACTGTGTCGTATTCCCAAATTGAAGGCGAGACAGGGAACATCCTTAACCCTGAAAGAAAATAGTTTTATAGTGAGAGGACCAAAACTGTTTAATCAGTTGCCCAAAGACCTAAGAAACACGAAGGGAGTTGCAGTGGAAATCTTCAAAAGAAGACTAGACGACGCCTGGCTCAGAACAGTCCCCAATGAGCAGGGCGTACCTGGCTATGAGGTGGAGAGCGCAAGAATCCAACTCACTACTTCACCAGGCCAACTCGAGAGGAGGGGCTACAAACTCGACTTTCGCGAAATGAGAAACCATCGCGCGAAACCTTTGTAAGGTTGTAAGGTAAGGTATATATATATACAGGGTGTCCCATAAGTCCGGCATTATAGGAGAAATTCATATTTTTCTATTTCTACAAACCATAATTCATATTTTTCTTATGCTCGGGATGCCAATTTCCCGTCCACCATTCTGTTCAGTGACGAGGCTGTTTTTTATGGAAATCGTGAGGTAAATCGACAGAACACCCGCTACTGGTCTCAAAACAACCCTCACTGGTATACCTCTTCAAAGGAACAAGGTGCATCTCGGATGATGGTATGGTGTGGCATTTGGAAGGATCGCAACATAGGCCCCCCTCTTTTTCGATGAACATGTCACTGGAGACACCTACCTACGTATGCTCAAGGAAGAAGCATTTTCCAGTGTCTTGAACGAAGAAGGAAATTTCCCAACATGGTTCCAGCAAGACGGCGCTCCTGCACATTACAGCACCCAAGTAAGGGAATACCTGTACCAACAATTCCCTGGTCAATGGATAGGACGTCGGGGGCCTGTGGAATGGCCAGCTAGAAGCCCGGATATCACGTCAATAGATTTTTATCTCTGGGGCCACTTGAAAGCGCTGGTATACGCAGAGAAAATTAGGAGTGTTGAACATTTGCTGCAGCGCATTATTGGGGCATGTAACACCATTACTCCTGACATCATTCACCGTGTGCTTGCTGACTGGGTATCACGTCTGAATTTGTGTATTGAAAACAATGGTGAACATATTGAGCACGTTCTGTAAATAAAAGCTTTTGTTTTGCCTTTTTTTATTATTTTTCCTATGATGCCGGACTTATGGGACACCCTGTATATAAATTGACGATTGGTTAGGTTAAGTCGTAATATTTTCGTTAGTTTTAACGTTTTATTTGATTAGGTATTCGCGGACAAAGTTGGGGAACGCAACCTACACTAGGATAATGTCGGAGAACGTAAACTACACTAGGCACCACAGGGGGACGTAAACTACACTAGCTCCGAAAAATTTATTCCAAGGTCGTCATTCCCTGACGAGATGTATTGATGAATATACAAAAGGCCTTGGAATACTTTTTATTTTTCCTTGTGGGTTTGCATCATTCATTCATTTCACGTGTTTGCGTGTGAAATTCATCCCATATATATAATAGTAATAGTAATAATTAGTGATGGATCGAATAACCGCAACCGCAACCGCACTACAACCGCACAAAAATTCACAACCGTAACCGCAACCGCCGTTCCATAAGTGCGGTTGCGGTTGTAAAAGCTTAGTTAATTTTAATTTTAGGTTAATTAGAAATATTTATTTTTTTAAAAAGAAAATGATGGGTCTCCTTATGCGTGCTTAAACGTGACGTCATACGGCTGCCGTAGTAAAATTGGTTTAAACTGCGCTCTAAGTTATTACTCTGTGAGCTCCATGAAGTAACATTTATTTTTATTTAATTTTCTTCAAACTAAAATCGCCTTTTTAGTACAATAGTCAATAAAGCTTATTCCTGCTCGACGGACCTCTCGGGTTCGTGTAACTTGGTCAATGGCCTTGGTTGGCCAAAGGGGTGGTTTCTCGAACATGACTCCCCCCAAAAGGGGGTAAAGAAGTGGTCTGTGTTAAAACGGACCTGCGCAGTCTCAACTCGCTGCTAGTTGACAACATCAGTCCTCGTTCTGCTTTGATTGTTATCGGTGTAATGTTATGAGCTCTTCATATCTACAACGGTTTTTCATATTGTGTAATGTTTAGTTTATTGAATAACGATACAACTGTGATTGCATTATTGCTCTTAACTGTTACTGTATTGTAATTACTGACAGTGATAACTGATAAGTACTTATTTTTTATTTTTCGTGTTCACAGATTTTAAATTAAGATTTGAAACATTATATTAACAGAAATGGAGACCAGTGTGTGGTGGAAATATTTTAGTAAGGAATCCACTGATACTGCAAAATGTGATCTTTGTAATAAACTATATTCTTGCAAGGGACGTAGTACAACTAATCTTAAAAATCATATGAAGTCAATGCACAAAGAAGAATATGAACAATTAACTAATGAACAAAACGAATTATCGAAAAAGAAATCAAAGGAAACCGCACTTGAACAAATGAAAAAAGAAACAAAGCAACGAAATGAGACAATAGATCAGTTCTTTCCAAAAACTAAAATTTGGGATATGATAACCGCAACCGCAACCGCGGTTGGAAAAAATTCGACAACCGCAAACACAACCGCAACCGCGGTTGTGAAAAACCGACCACTCGATCCATCACTAGTAATAATAATAATGATTGTTGCTTTTGGAACGTTTCCTTGATTGTTTCGTTCGTTTTTTGTTTTCGTCCGACCGTGAAGTGAATTGATGTTTTGTAGACGGTTGGTAACTTGGTACATTGACGTACCACGACCATCTTTTATCTGTCTTCCCTCGAAGTTTTTGACGACTTTTTATACTTTCGTTCTTGCGGAGTGTAAACGCTCTTCCTCATCAGTGGCAGTTTTTAGCATTTCCTTTTGTCGATAAAAAGCTCGTTAAGGGCTACTTTTTACAACCGATACTTACATAAAAATAACATTTTTCAATTTTTTTTGTAAAAGGAAGCCTATTGAAAGCGTCATTTAAAAGTTATAACGAAACAAGCAAGTTATAAATGATGTTTAGAGTCACCTTTTCTCAGCCCAAAATATTTATCACAAGTTCCAAAACTCTTTGCTCTGATTTTCTTCCTTTGCTTTTCTCTTTTTATTATTATATATATATATATATACATATATATATATATATATATATATATATACATACATACATACATCCCCCTCGATTAGGTACTCCGGCTTGCCGGGCCGAGGGGGCTCGTACACCTCGTGGGTTGTTGGGGTTTCCTCAACTCCTCGCGGGGTGTGAGCGAAGAGTTAACTAGTTGCGGGTTTTTTTTTTTTTTCCTCCCATTTTTTTTCCATCTCTCCCGGAATTTCTTTTGTTGTCTTGACTCGGTCTTGTGCCTCTGTCAATTGTAATATTCCCCCCCCCCCTTCTGTTTGTATTTTGCAGTTTTGGGGTCATCGGGTGCACCCGCCGGGGGGCATCGCTCCGTGGCTGAGCCGTGCTCTGGGGACGGTACGGGCGCCCGGACCGCTGCTGCGTCTGGATTGGGTCTTTGCTGGGCCCTTAACGGACAAATCTCCGTAGTGCCAATCTACTGTTTTTAAAACGACAGTCAGGTTGGGGGGCGGGCTACCCGGGACGTTGGGCCTGCGCCTTGAAGGATGCAGCGGCGGATGGTGCATTGCCTTGGGTCCGAGGCTGTCTTTTTTGTAAAGCTATTGTTTATGGGTTCAATTTCAAAACTTCAATCCCCTCCTGTTGACGACTCTGGCCCGCCCTTGGATTTGGATAAGACTTCTACTTTTGGTCGTTTAGCGGCCTCTGCCTCCGCTGGATTGACCTTAAAGCCGTATGGCCCCCTCTCGTCCTCTGCGGCGTCTGGCTCTCGTGGCCGGACTCGTGGTGGCCGTAGGGCGGGGTCTTCGCGGCCCTCGTTCTCTCGCCCACTCTCGGTTACCGTTACGCATGGACCTGTCCCTGCTGTCAATTTCTGTCCGGTGGACAGGTTCCTTGTTCTCTACCCTTCCGCTGGCTCCCTTCTGGGCAACTCGGAACGGGTGTTTCAGCGTCTTAAGACGGTGGGGGTTCCCTGTCGTTATGATATCCGCCCTCTGAAGGATGAGTCTCTTCTTTTGAAGTCCCGTTCTTCGGGGGTGACTGAGTCCCTTCTACAGTTGCAGGATGTTTTGGGTTGCAGAGTTTCTGTGACTCCCCATCCGCAATTGAATAGCTGTCAGGGCACCATTTTCGCTTCCCGTCTGCTGTCAATCCCGGTTGGCGAGTTGCAGGAGGATCTTGCCCCCCAGGGGGTAACGAAGGTCTTCCGCTTTTCGTCGCGCCGGGATGGTGCTCGTACCCCGTCCGCTCGTCTGCTCCTGACCTTTGACTCCCTTGTGCCTCCGGCCCAGGTGTTCTGGGGCGTGGATGATCGCCGGTCGTGTGAGTTTTCGGTGGTGCGACCGTATGTGCCTGACCCGGTTCGCTGCTTTGGCTGCAACCGGTTCGGCCATGTTAGCTCTGCGTGCCGCCGTGAGGGTGGGTTATGTGTCCGCTGCGGTGGGCCTGCGCACCCTACCCCGTGCACGAAGCCCCCGCGGTGCTCGAACTGCTCGGGGGCCCACCCGTCCTCCTCTCGGGACTGCCCCGTTTTCAAGTTTGAATTCGAGGTGCGGTCCTTAAGGACTACCGAATTCCTTAGTGCGCGGGAGGCGCGCGATAGGGTCTGTGACCGGGAGCCGCGGCGGGGGTTGTCCTATGCTGCGGCTCTTGGCCCTGGCGGGTTCTCGGGCCCCTCCCGTGCTACCCCGGCGTCTACCGGAGTGGTGCCCCCCCCTGGAAGTTCCTTCGGCTCCTGCTGAGAGTGGTCGGGTCTCTCTCCTGGATCTACCTCTCCCACCTGTGGTGGACCTTTCCCCCCCCCCCGTCAGTACTTGTCTGATGTGACGAGCCCTCCGACATCTGGTTCTCCCCAGCCCCCTCTGGTGAGGAGTCGGGGGTTTCGGCTGGGCCCGTCTCGTCTCTCCCCCCACTCGGGGTGAGTCGGGGAAGCCGATTCCGTCCCTGGTTACGGACCGTTGAGTTTGCTGCTCAGCTTGGTTCCGTGGCTATTTCTCTGTTTTCTCTGCCTCTTATAATGCCACTTCCCCTTACAGTTCCATTTTGCATTGGAACTGTAGGGGGCTTTTAGCTAACTGGGAGAACCTTGCCTCCCTGCTGGAGAGCGAGCGGCCTTCCTGTGTTTGTCTCCAGGAGACTATCCTGGCTGCGCGGGAACTCCCTCGTCTCTCTGGCTATGTTGGTTTCCCTTGCACCCCGGATGAGCACACACGCCGGCGGGGTGCGGCGATTTATGTGCATCATTCGTTGCCCTCGCGAGGTGTGCCTCTTCGCAATTCCTTGCAGGCTGTGGCTGTGCGGCTCTTTTTAGATCGCCAGTACACTGCCTGCTCGATTTATATTCCTCCTCATGACCCTCCTTCTCGCGACGCGGTTCGCGAGTTGGTGTTGCAACTGCCTCGACCGTTTCTCCTCCTCGGGGACTTTAACAGTCGCGACCCGGCTTGGGGAGATGTCCGGTCGACTAATGTTGCTGGTATGTTGCTCTCCTTAATGGAGGAACTTTCCTTTGCGTGCCTCAATTCCGGTGAACCTACCTACTTCCATGAACCCACGGGTTCCTCTGCCTGTATTGATCTCTCCTTGGTGTCCCTCGATGCCTTACTCGATTTTTCGTGGAAGGTGTTGGGGGACTCTTATGGCAGTGATCATTACCCAGTCTGTCTTGAGCCGGTCGGACCGCAGCCGGGTGTCTCGTCTCGACCGAGGTGGTGCCTTGCGCGGGCTGACTGGCCATCCTTCAGAGCTCGTTCCGTCATTGCCCGTTCGGTGTTGAGCTTTGGCTCTGTGGATGAGAGCTTGGAGTTCTTCGAGCGGGTGGTGATGGGCGTCGCGGAGGACTGTATTCCTCGATCTTCCGGTAACCCGCGGACGCGTAGCGTCCCGTAGTGGACTCCAACATGTCACCAGGCGGTGTGCGAGAGGAAGAAGGCGACGCGCCGCTTCCACCGCACCCGGCGCGCGGAACACTTGATTGAGATGCGGCGGGCGAAGGCTTTCGCCCGCCGGACTCTCAAGTTGGCCCGTCGGGCCTCTTGGCGTGTTTTTGTGTCCGGCATTTCCTCGTCTACCCCTTCTGCTGCTGTGTGGCGGAAGGTACGTAGTATCGAGGGGAAGCCGGTCCCTGCTAGTCGCCCCGTCCTTCGGGACGGGGACGGCTTCCTTTCAGATCCTGCTGCTGTAGCCGATCGGCTGGCTGGTGCTTTTGCTGCGGTTTCCCGTTCGCCTTCAGCTGCGGAGCGTCCTTTGTCAGATGTTACGTTCCCGCCGCCTGGGAACGAGCCCTATAACCGTCTCTTTACGATGCGGGAACTTCGGGCTGCCTTGGCAACCCGTCGTTCTTCCGCCCCTGACCCTGATGACACTCCGTATGACTTTATTTGGAATCTGCACCCGATGGCCAAACACTTCTTGCTGGATCTTTTCAACCGGGTGTGGGTTGAGGGGTCGTTCCCTTCCCGTTGGAGGGAGGCGATTGTGGTCCCGATACCTAAGCCGGGGAAGGATCCGGCGGAGGTGACGGGCTATCGGCCTATTGCCTTGACGAGCTGCTTGAAAAGATGGTGGTCGTCCGACTTTCCTTTACACTGGAGTCGCTTGGGTTATACCCCCCGACCCAGTATGGCTTTCGTCGATTTCGGGGTACTCTGGACCCCCTTCTCCTCCTTGGTCATGATGTACGGGAGGCCTTTTCCCGCCGGAATCTTGTTCTGGCCGTCTTTTTCGATGTCCAAAAGGCCTATGACACGACCCGTCGGGGAGTTGTCATGGACCGTTTGAAGTCTCTTGGTTTTGTCGGCTTTTTGCCCATATTTCTTCGTAACTTCCTCTGCCGTCGCACTTTCCTCGTCCGTAATGTGGCGGCCATATGACCTGTATGTTCAGGAGGAGGGGGTGCCCCAGGGGTGTGTCTTGAGCGTCTCCTGCTTCAATCTGGTCGTCTGCGCTACCGGGAGCCCTTCCGCCCTCGGTGCGATGTTCCATCTACGCCGACGATCTGGCGGTCTATGCCGCGGGGACGAGTCCCCCCCCCCCTCGTGGAGAGGCAAGTCCAACTCGCGGTCAATCGGGTTGAACGCTGGGCGTCGTCGGTGGGCCTTACGCTGTCTTCCCCGAAGACCGTATGTGGCCTTCCTTCCGTCGAGGAGACGGGGATCCGGCGCCGTCCCGACCTCTAATCTTACACTCGGGGGTCAGCCTCTGGCCCTCGTTCAGTCAGTGCGTTTCCTGGGTATGATTTTCGACAGCCGTTTGAGCTGGGTTCCCCACCTTCGCCGGCTGCGCGAGTCTACAAGACGTACCCTGGATTTGCTGGGACATCTGTCGCATACTACATGGGGCGCGGATAGGCGGACACTCCTCCGTTTGTACGTGTCCCTGGTACAGTCAAAATTAGATTATGGGAGTGTGGTGTATGGCTCCGCCTCCCGTACGGCCCTTCGGATACTGGATCCGGTCCTTTCTAGAGGACTGCGCATGTCATCTGGCGCCTTCCGCTCCTCTCCGGTTGATAGTCTGCAGGTTGAGTGCGACATCCCTCCCTTGGAGCGTCGGAGGTCGTTCCTCATTGCCAAGCACTATCTCCGGATTCTCCGTCTTCCCAACTCTCCTCTGTTCCAGGTGTTGAGAGGGCGTTCTGCCGGGATGGGGGTTGGTATTTCACCGACACGGTGACTTCCCTCCTCGATGGTATGGGCACTCCTCCTCCATCCGTTATACCGGTCTCTTTCAAGGGTGTTCCACCTTGGGAGAGCACCCCTGTTGCGTGCTGTAGGGCGTTGCGCCCCGTTCGCAGGGCCGATTCTGACTCTGCCTTGCTTCGGTCTCTGTTCCTTCAGCATGCGGCGTGTCACTCTGCATGTGTTGCGGTCTTCACAGATGGCTCGAGGTCGTCCGGGGGCGTTGGGGCCGCGGCTGTTCCCCAGTCGTCTGCCCTTGCTCCCCGATGTACCCGTCTCCCTGATGAGGCTTCCGTTTTCACGGCGGAGCTCTATGCCATTCTGAGCGCTCTGGAGGTGGTGCGGGAGCATCCGGATGGGTCGTTTGTCATCTATTCGGATTCCCGCAGTGCCCTGGATGGCCTGGAGTGTTTTGACCCTGTCCACCCACTGGTCCGACGAATGCAGCTACTGTGCCATATCCTTGTCGCTTTTGGTGGCAAGGAGGTGGTATTTTGCTGGGTCCCTGCACATGTTAACGTGGCTGGAAATGAGGCTGCCGATCGAGCTGCCCGTTCCGCGTGCCGACTACAGGTTTCACCTGTGTCCCTCCCCCTTTCCGATTATATCCCTGGCTTCCGTAGGTTTTTGCGCTCCCGGTGGCAGAGTCGCTGGGATGGCGCTACAGATAACAAACTTTGCAAGATTAAACCCAAATTGGGATGTTGGGCCTCTTCCTTCCATCGGTCGCGCCATAAGGAGGTGGCTCTGGCCCGCCTCCGTATTGGCCACACCCACCTGACCCATGGCTATTTGATGGCCGCGGATCGGGTGCCCCGATGTCCCAATTGTAACGTTTTACTTACAGTTGCCCACCTCCTGGTGGAGTGTCCGCTTTACTTTGCGCTGCGCGCAGAGTATTTTCCCTTTTTGGAGAGCGTTGGGCCTTGTGATAGGCTTGGCGCTATTCTATCTGAAGGTCCCTACTTTTCGATAACCGGGTTGTTCTCCTTCCTCTTTCGTTCCCGAATTCTTTACCGGCTGTGACTCCGCTATGATCTTTTTTTTTTTTCCCTCCTCCTCCTCCTCCCCGTCTATTGTTCATTTCCGTTAGCTGTTCCATAGTCTTCGTCCTGTGTTCGCTCTACTATCCACCTTTCTTTTGGTGGCCGTGAGCGGTCATACTTTGAAACAAAAAAAAAATATATATATATATATATTAGGGTGATTCAAATATGGGGGTAAAAATTTTTTTTTAATATTTTAATGTGTTCAACCCTTTAAATGGTTCATTTCAGCATAAAAACAACTATCCTAAAATATTTTAGCAAATTTTTAATTTTTAGGGGTTGCTACCAGCAATTAAAAATTGACAGAACGACTCAAATTGTCAAATTTTTCCACACCACCCAGGGGGTACAGTACAAGGCGCATTGCTTCTTTTGAATGTGGAAAGCTCCCCCGTAGGTCCTACCATAACCACAAGCATGCATAATTAAACTAGCATGATATTTGAGACATTAGCTGTCCTTACTTCATCAATGTTTCTTTTTTTCTATCAGGGTAAACAGCCCTGTAGTTTTTCACTACTTGTAGCAAGAATTGTTTTTGATCTTCATGTGTTAGTATTTTATTATATTCAGCCATTAATTTTACTCCTCTTTCCGCTATATCATTCACGACTTTCCACTGTTTGATAGATTTCTTACCGGAGTTATACTCTTCATCATTATGCCATTCTTTAGCATCTTTGAATAAAAATTTTGAACTAAATTCTGTTATTGTAAAGAATGTTTGAGTATTTGATGACAAAATCTTCTAATTTCTTCGTTGGAATAAGTGCAGGATCTAGAAAAGCCCGTTTTGCAGGAAGAGTTTCTGTTGTATTTTGCAAGGCCTTTACAATTTTGTTTTTCGTTTCAGTAGGCACTTCATCATCATAAAAGGCCAAGGCTACCAGTTCTTCTGATAGGTACCAGAGGTGACTTAACAGTTTTTTAATAGCAACAAATGCAATTGTCATTTATTTGTTTGTAGACTACAAGATTCTGTAATAATTCCAGAGCAAGACGAGGAGCGCAAGATGGCACAGGAGCTGTAAACCATGCCTTTACATGTAACCGAGTAGCAAATAGACAGATGTCTTTTAGTCCTTTTTTGTCTTTTACTGAAATTTTGAAGAGATTTGAACATAAAATTTTTTAATGAATATGTAATTTTGGCCATCCACCTAGCCCGATGAAGTCCCGCTGGATGTTTAAATTTGATTCCACCTTTTGGTTCACCTCCCCAAAAAATAATTGTTAACTGCAATAGTTCTAGGTAATCGTCTCTTGGTTGGAATGTATCTAGTTGATTTGTTGCAAATATAATTATGTCATCATTGATGTCATGAATATTTTCATAGATATCTGGATCTGATAATGCTGTTTCGTAGTCCTCCTTATTAATACTTGACCATTTTTCTCTGAACTTCTTAAAAAGGACTATATCTGGGCCAGAAGATGGTGATAAAGACTTTGAAACAACAGCTTCCAGCATAATTTCAAATATATGGTGTCAACATGCCAGCCACAATAAATCGTTGTCGAATTTTTGTTCTAGAAGATAGCTGCACCATTTCTAGGACCAGTATTGGCTGCCGTTGTATTGAAACACATGCATTTTATTTGTTCGCAGATGTCCCATTCAAGCGATGTCTGATTGTTTGCATTAAAAAGAGACGCATTTCTGTCACTCAATTTTGCAACATCAAGACTTCCTAATAATTTATCATCAAACAATTTTCTACGTTTGCCAACCTTACTTTTCCATGTTGAAGGTTGTGCAGCACAGAAACCAGATTCATCACTTTTACTCTCCTCTGATTCTGATGATGTACTGGTGAGTATGACAGCCTCTTCATTCTTCTTTCTTTTGATCTCTTCTTCTGCTTTCCTCTTTTCATAACGTTGTTGCTTTTCTGCTGCTCTTTGCTCTTTTTAGCAACAGCCTTATCAATGGTACCCATTTTTCCATGACGTTCTTTCTCACGTTGCATTTTCAAGAATTTCTTATCTTCTATTTTTATAAGCTGCATAGCATTCTCATGAGCAATGTCAAATAAGTTTTCCAGTTTATCTTTCCATTTTTCTTCTTTATTATTTAAATTTTGTGATCTTTTCAATTTGTTTGCTTTGTTTTTCTTAAGCAGCTGTCATTCTTTCAGTATTCCTTGAATTTTATCTACTACATGTATTCTTTGTTTTGCTGGTATTCCTGCTTTTTTCCAAACTGCTAGCACATCATCTGCAGTAGAGCAGCATGATTCTCTAATGTCTTGCTTTTTAATATTTCTGTAGTGCATGAAGAGGGCCATCATTTCCTTCTCTGATGGTAATACGGATGTTTTTAGTACTGCAGAGGGCTGCCCAATTAGCCATACTTCAGTTTCTTTTCTTGTAGAACTCCCAAATGAGCAACTGGGTGATGGTGAGTTAGGCCTAGCTTCCATAATCGATTAATTGGTATCAAAATTACGAGTTCCAAGCAACAATTAAAAGCAAGCTAGTATATAAACCATTAATTAAAAATTCTGAAATATAACAATTAAATAAAAATCATAAGTTGTAAAAACAACAAATTGAAAAAGAGGGAAACTTTGACGCCTGGTAGCACATAGTAAATTTTATTTAAAATTCACCAAATTTGGCATACACTACTTTTTTGTCATAGGGAACAAAAATATAGGTTGAACAATTAAAAAAAAAACTTTGATTTTTTTGAATCACCCTAATTATATATATATATATATATATTATTAGTATGATCAGCGAAGTTAAGCGACATTGGGTCGGATAATAGTTGGATGGGAGTCCGACCGCTCCGTCCAGACTATGTAGCGACCCGTGGTTAGGATCCCACGTAAAGCTGTAGGTCCCCTCCGGCATATGACCTTAGATGTTGCGAAGGAGGTTAAAACCAATAATTATTATATATATATATATATATATAGAGAGAGAGAGAGAGAGAGAGAGAGAGTAACTCGCTCCTCCACCAAACCAGGCCGAGAGGCGGGGCCACCAGCTTGACCTTCGTAACTTCGAGGTTACGAGGTGTATATATATACACGTAAATTAAAGATTAACTTATTATTATTAGTATAGTATTTGTGAGATTGGCCCTCATACAGGTGCCCTTTCTGAAGTTTACTTTACATACGGTTTACTTAAATCCTTATTCCTCTTTCGAAGGTTTAATGAGAATATTTTTAAAAATAAACTTTTTAATAAGGCATTGAGGTGCTACAACTGCGCTGAATATTACAAGGTTTAAGGCGCAGTTCTGGAAGGATTAGTGAATTTTCATTTTCGTAAGCCGTGATTATCCGCGTAAGATTCATTATATACGTCATTATCAGAGGAAAATTAGCGGGTTATTTCGAGCAATTAAATTATTATAGATAAGTTTATAGGATAGTTTCGTATTTGAAAATTAGGAAAAGATATTGGGTACTTTCCTGTTATCCCGGACCCCAGAGTTTTTGCCAGTTGCCAGACTTCAATTTTGACAGAATATTTTCGTTAAAACTAACCTTTCGTTAACCTAACCTTACTAACTAATTAGGTTAAATGAATATTCGGTTAGGTAAACTGTACGCCCTTGGATATTGGTTAGGTTAAGTCGTGATATTTTCGTTAGTTTTAACGAAAATATTCTGTCAAAATTGAAGTCTGGCAACTGGCAAAAAGTCTGGGGTCCGGGATAACAGGAAAGTACCAGATATTATAATTGTGTCAAATCGTTTCTGCGGAATTGCTTCAGCTACGTCCTATAACTAACTTAAAAAAAATGGGCTTGCCCACAATACCCTGAGTTCATATTATCAGTGTATATATTATATATATATATATATATATATATATATATACCGGGTGTCCGAGAATTATCTGTACAATGTTTGGCTGTTATTAAAAGTCAACCATGAAGTGTAGAAATTCCAGTTTGTCCCATTTTACAGAGAATCTCATTAAGTTTTTTCTGATACCACGTTTTGACAAGTTTTTTTAGAAATGTACGCGGGTGACACATTGATGATTTAAAGCAAGAATCACAGCTGCTATTGAGCGAATTGATGTGGATATGCTGCAGCGTACATGGCAACATTTGGAGTATCGATTGGATGGTTTGCGAATCACTAATGGTGCACATATCGAATGTTTGTAACAACGTTACTTTAATAAAAGAAACTTTTAAAAATACAGATTCTAAATAATCTTGTTTAAGAATTTTACGTGTGTTATCAAGAATTTTATTAAAAGATGAAATTGTACAGATAATGTTCGGACACACTGGAATTTCTAAAAAACTTGTCAAAACTTGGTATCAGAAAAACGTAATGAGATTTTCTGTAAAATGGGACAACACTGGAATTTCTACACTTCATGGTTGACTTTTAATAACAGCCAAAAATTGTACAGATAATTCTCGGACACCCTGTATGTATATATACAGTATATTAGTTTGAAGTTTGAACGTTTAAGACATGTTGAAATTGAATTGAAAACTTTATTGGGAAAAGAAAACAAAATATATACATTTCATAATATAATTATTAATAATAATACTAATTAATTAAAACGAGAAATAAGAGTAAAAAAGAAATGAAAATAAAGAGGTGATAAGACAATTAATAATGAAAAGTAAAAACAAAAAATAAAAGTACGAGTAATGAAAGTACCGATATTGGCGTTAAGGAGGAGACTGTAGACACCAATCGACCAGGGAAGTACTCGTGGGACGTTAGGCAAGAGACAGGGAGTGCTGGAGCTCCCATTTCTCCTGTCACTGCCCACCTAAGCTGATCTTTTTTGTGTCTCATCTACTCTGTGAACGGTCCAGCATTCTCTCAAACACGCACTTCTCTCACTATTCCTCACTACACATACACGCTACACAATCTTTTCAAAATTAAAAAAATGGACATTCATTTCGGCTCTCTTCTTCTCCTTCTATACAAGGGTGCATTTTTGTGGGCGTTCGCCCTTGCCCCCGCCCCCCTTCCTGCATAAAAAAGTGGAGCTATGGACAAACATTTTCATACAAGAAGTCCATAGTTTAGACTTTAGAAGACATAAAACAGGATTGATTAATAGTTTAGACAATTGGATTTACACAAAGCACTGCTCTGCCGATGCACTCCTTCAAGGTACGAGTAGCTCGCGGCACCATTGCCAAGTATATAGATGATCAACGTACTGAAAAGGCTTCCGTACGTAGCTCATCACCACTGAAGGTAACTATGATCTGTTATCATAATCAGTGTGTGGTCAAGTTCACAGTGATTTACGATATATACAGAGTGACCACAAAATCCCTTTGCAGTGAAATTACAGCATATTTGTACGTTGCCCTTGTTTTTCATGCAAAGGGACTTTGTGGCCACCTTGTATATAACCTTGGTTTTGCTCCTGCCCAAATTGTTCATTCTGACGAAGGTAGGGTGTCCATACGTCCCGGTTTTCAGAGAGCTGTCGCGGTCTTTAGAAAAAAGTTTTCAGGACAAAAGAATGACTAAGGTGTGCATTATTATCATATATTAGTATTCATTTACTTTGTTAAAAAGTGTTTTCAAAATAAGCCTATAGGCTATAGGGCATAGATCCGTCCCTGTCCCAGTTTTTCCAAGCACAAATCTGGACACCCTAGACGAAGGTCAAGCTTGTCACTCCACCTTAGACCTACAATTTAACGTGAAACCAGAACAACGCCCCACCAGCAGCCCAGCGTCTTAACCATTAGGCTACCCAGGGTACCCATTTCTCCAACAACCTATGTCTTTATTGTGTGGAAAGATGAACAGCTGGGTTTTCCTGTGCGCCGCCTACCGTCACCGGGTCTGGATCCCGGGGTCGATGGATTTGTAGTCAGCGACGCTAACCACTACATTTCGTAGATTCTGTTATCAATTCTTTCCTGCATGGCCTATTTTATAGAAAATTTGTACCGGAACATTGTATCAGTAAAATGTTTGTGTATCACATTTATGGTTGCGTGTGTTCTGGCAAGACTCATTGTTGTAAGTCTCTCATTTTAGCGTAAATAAGAGTTAGTCGCATATCGTCTGCTTTCCTCGAGGCCTGTCTCTTTTTACTTCCACTGCTTTATGTCTCCGTTTCCAAATTCCTATCGCTCTTCCTCTACTTATCGTTTTCACGTTTGGCTTCGCGTCTCTGTATCAGCTCCTGCCTCCCGTATTCATAATTAGTATCTCAGATTTATCCGACATCAGTAATTAGTCGTTCAATTAATCTAAATAAGAATGCGATTCTTCATTACTCTGAAAGAAGAGAAAAGCAGGTTTTAAAGTTTAGAATCGTTTATTTGTATTGCGAAGGGAATAAAGTTTGTTTGTGTTAAGCTTTGTTTATCATGAACGGAGTTTATTTATCGTGGAGGCAAATCTGGTTTCAGTCTTTCATCTTTTAAAGATAATAGTCACGTAGCTGCAAACATTATAAAGCCTGTACCAGCACTTTCTGAAACTTTGTTCTATATATTAAATAGCGATGCGTCTGTTCGATAGTTGGATCGCGATCATTACGCGTAACTTTATGGAACGTTATACGTTGTTGTACCCAAACGAACGTATACGAACATTGTGTGAGAATGCACCAAATGTCTTCTTAGATATTAAAGTACTTACGAATGGGATTGGTTTAAATAATTGCGCGCGCGTTAAAAGGGCTTCAGAGTGATTATTTGTAAAACGAAAGGATGTTTCGTCATGAACATATTCTACATATCCTGCGCTTTATTAATGAATATAAACGTCATTTAAGTGTATATAAAGGACATTCAAATGTTTTATCACTCACCATAAATTTCGCCTTATAAATGAAGGTACTTCATCAAGCGTTTTATACAGGAATCATGATCATTCGTATTACTGAGCGAACGAGTTTTGAAATATACACTCTGTTCCCATGAAAGCGACTATGAACGATCTTCATGCGCATTTAACGCTTGCGTAAAAATATCTTTAAAATCACACACATTTTTTACTAATCTCACACACACACACACACACACACACACACACACACACATCTAAAAAGCGAAGCGGGACTTAATCTAATCGCGGTTCACCAGGTCAAAGGTAATTCAATAATTCGTTCCGGTCACCGGCGACGTCCGTTTCTCGCGAATCCATTTAAGTTTTGCGTTACCTCGCGTGGAGGCTCTTTAGAAATGCCTTGATCAAAGCTTCCTTATACTTCCTGTTCACCTTTGTACACGGTGTCCAGTTTGTGGATGATGTAGTTTGTATTCAGTTCGGTGAAGTTTATTAATTTACTGCATATTCCCTGAACAGTTATTTAATAGAAAATAAAAATATATTTTTATTCTAAACGCGGTAATTACTAGTGGTGCACCGATTAATCGGTGTCGGTACCTGGCATGCCGATTAATCGGCCATGCCAGGTATTTTCCTAATATCGGCATGCCAGGTGCCGATACCGATTAATCGGTGCACCACTAGTAATTACTGCCATTTATCACTATTTCCATTGTCATTGCGGTCCGAAAGGGAAAGACTCAAAGGAAGAATTCCAAATTTAATCTAACCTTTACATACGTATAATACATATTACAATTCCTTTGGTAAACAAAACAGGTGGTAATGAAAATATTAGTTACACATAATAACAATGGAGCAAGCGTAGTTTACGTCCCACTGTGGTGCCTAGTGTAGTTTACGTTCCCCTACATTATCCTAGTGTAGTTTACGTTCCCCAACTTTGACCGAGTGTTGTTTGTGTCCCCTTTTGCGTCAGGGGGACGTAAACTACATTTGCTCCATAACAATTATTTCCAAAAATAAAGTTTAATATACAGGGTGTTTCACAACCGGTCTGCCATACTTTGGGGGGTGATATCAGTAAAAATGTTAATACAACATAGGTGCTATTTCCAACTGTTGCGGAAAAAAATAAACGTGAGCATTAATCTGATGTATTTATTGGTCGTGCTGGTCCAATATCGTGGCTCCCAAGATCTCCAGATTTTTAGATTTCTTTTTATGGTGCCTTATGAAAGAGATGGTCTACAAGACCAAAGTACAAACGAGAGAGGAACTCTTGCGTCGGATTATTGATGCCGCTGCTTACATACGAGTACACCCCGAAATGATTCAATGGGCAGTGGACTCTTGTTTGGAATGAGCAAGGCTGTGCATTGAAAACCGAGACGGACATTTTGAACATTTATAAGGTGTATCTCATAAAATGTAGCAATAAATACATCAGATTAATACTCTCGTTTATTTTTTTCCGTGCACCTTAAAAACGTCCGTAGCTGCGCAATGGTTGGGAATAGCACCGATGTTGTATTGACTTTTTTACTCAATATCACCTCAGAAATCACCCCGAAAGTATGGCAGACCGGTTGTGAAGCACCCTCTAGAATAATACCATTATACACATAGAAGTAATACATATTACAACGCCTACTGTGAACAAAACAGTAGGTATTGAAAATCTTGGTTACATAACAATGACAAGAAATTAAATTTTACAAAATGTTTAGTATAAAATAATATTATTATGCACGCTCAGTTTTTGTTACACACACACACACACACACACACACACACACATATATATATATATATATATATATATATATATATATATATATTATATATATATATACAGGGTGTACATAAAGTCAGGATCTATTTTTGTGAAACACTTGGAAATTATATGGAATTCAATCATAAAATGATAAAGTGGTAACATTTATTAAATAATTAAGAGTAGGATTCGACGTGACGCCCATCAGTATCACTGCACAGCTCAAATCGTTCCGCAGCATTTCTAAACACATTCTGGAGCATTTGCGGGGTTATGTTATCGGCAGCAGTTCGTATACGTGTACGTAAGTTTTCAAGACTCGTAATCTTCGTCTGATAGACGTGCGATTTGATAAAGCCCCATGCAAAGAAATCTAAAGGGGTTAAATCTGGTGATCTCGCTGGCCAAGGTCTTTTGTTGCTTCCGCGTCCGATCCAGCGATTTGGAAAACGTCCATTTAGATAATCCTGAACAATTTTGGCATAGTGACAAGGAGCACCATCATGTTGATAGAAGACGGTACTAACAATCCTATCCCCAATCAGCTGAGGTTCAAGGAATTGCTGCAACATGTCCAGATAAATAAGCCCCGTAACTGTAACTTCAGCAAAGAAAAAAGGACCATAAACCTTAGATTTTGTTAAACCCATCCAGACATTAACTTTAGGTGAGTCTCTTTCCCAATTTTGGACGAAATCATTCGGTCTTTCATCTGCCCAAATTCGACAGTTATGGCGATTTACTTTTCCACACGTATGGAAAGTGGCTTCATCACTAAAGAGAAGGTTTTCCATTAAATTATCACTCCAGATTTGTTCTACGAGATCAGCACACACAGCACTTCGTCGAGGGAAATCTTCCTCATGTAAATCATGTAAAACCTGCAAATGATAGCTTTTCTTCTGCAAATTAACTTTCAGAATTTTGTGCACAGATGACGTCGGGAGGCCGAGTCTGTGTGATGCAGCACGAACGGACGTACGTGGCTCCTCAGTGATAATTCCGCGTACTGCATTCACGGTAAGATCTGACATACACGGTGGTCCTGATCTTGCTTCATCATTTACAGATCCCGTTCGTTTAAATTTGTTCACCAATTTTCGTATTGTCTTGTCTATTGGCCCCGGCTTATGAAATCTCCTTCTAAACTTCTCTCTGATGTCATTGTATTTCTTTCCCTCGATTCGCCAAATTACTATTGCCACACGCTCTTCTGTATTCATTCTAAGGGCTTCTGAAAAGAAAAGTAGAAAAAAATAATTATTTCACAAAAATAGATCCTGACTTTATGTACACCCTGTATACTAGCAGAATTACCCAACTTCGCTCGGGTTCAGAATATGGCGCAAAATGGTAGAGTGCAATGCATTGTTGCAATGATGACCAATTATGCAAAGTTGAGGGGGAATGTTGCGAGAGTTTATGCAACAAAGGGGGAGGGGTTACCCCCCAATATGCAATGAAGGGGGGAGGGAGCTTTGTCGGGAGAAGTGAGGATGACCTCCCCCCAAAGGGGCAACCTTAACCTAAGAGAGGGAGAGAAAGAAGGAGGAGGGGCTTTGGGGAGAAGGTGGGATGTTCTCACCCCCAAAAGGGAAACCTAACCTAAGGAGAGAGGGGTGTTCGCCTGGCTCCAGCCAGAGGCATAATGAGCTAATCCGAGCGCCCGCTGTCTTATAAGGTCCTAATCAGCCAGTTGGCTTAGAAGGCTTAATCTGACTTAAAAGGCGTAAATGGCTTGTTCAGGTGTACATTATTAGGGTTGAGTTGCCAGATTGCGCTATTCAGATATTCTTGACAGTTGGCTTAGAAATCCGTCAGTCGGTTTAGAAGGCGTAACCAGCCATTTGGTATATATATAATTAAATAATTTCGTTTGTATATGCAACCAAAAGAATGAAATAAAACACCATTCATCATTCTGTTTATTTAGACGAATTATTGGAATCAATTTCACGAAATATATAGAAAATAAAGACAATCCTATACAAACGATGGAATATATAATAAAAAAAATAATAGTATAAGAAATACGAACGAGGAAAATATATATACTGTATATATATATATATATATATATGAAATAGGATCCCTCCTAAGGAGACGTAGTTTTACATTTAGGATAAAAACGAAGACGTAGAGCAAAAAAGTCATTATATTTGGCTGCAGCCGACGTTTCGGGCAACTCTACCCATTTTCAAGGACTAATAAATAAAAAGCTAAAATTAATGCATGACAAAAATATATGAATGTCAAGAACAAACTAATTTATAGTACAGAATAAAACCACTTCAAGAATAAAAATTAAAAAGCATAAAACAAGCATAAGCCAAAAACAAAAAGTTAAAATTATATACATGACAAATATACACATGATAAAAATAAAACTTAAAAACTAAAAACATTCAAACATAAATTAGTTAAAAACTTTACTAATAAAAAGTTAAATGAAAAAACGCAAAAGTGCACCAAACATACCATGCTCACTTGACAGCCACAAACAACTGAGGCGAAAAGGAGACAGGGTCAAGGGGAAAAAACAGAAGAAAAAAAAAAAATTAGTTTGTAGGTATTCTAATTAATATAAAGGGGGTAACAGCTAGAATCAATATTTAAGCTAGAGTTCAGAAATTTAATGCACAGAGATTCGTAAATACGGAGAGAGGACGGGCATTTTAATGATTTAAGAATTTTAAAGTTATTAACGGAAATATCAACCTTACACTTAACAGAATGATTTCTAATGGCAGACTGTTCCTTTTTAGATAAAACTTTCCCTGTCCTATGGCTAATACCCATATGGGAGCAAAATCTTGCCTGCAAAGAACGAACTGTGCTGCCAACGTAGTTCCCCTGGGAACACCCAGGGCAGGTAAACAAATAAACGACAGAACAGTTCATCGCAGGGGGGATTTTGTCCTTACAACGGAAAAAACATTCAAGGGTATTATTATTTACAAAAGCAACCTTAAAATCAGTCTGAAAATAAAATTTCCTCACCACACTCAACAATTGCTTTTTCACAAAAGTGTTAAAATGGTAGAGATCAGGTAAAACAAGATATTTACAATTCTTAGGAACATCATACGTTGGGATAAGGTTGGGGGAATAAACATTATTAAGAAATTTACCAATAATACCTTGTACAAGATCCCGTGGAAAACCATTTTTAAAGAAAAAATCAGTGGTTTTTGACATTCATATATTTTTGTCATGCATTAATTTTAGCTTTTTATTTATTAGGCCTTGAAAATGGGTAGAGTTGCCCGAAACGTCGGCTGCAGCCAAATATAATGACTTTTTTGCTCTACGTCTTCGTTTTTATCCTAAATATATATATATATATATATATATATATATAATAAAAAATAAAAAAGAATACAAAACGATGGAGTATAACCATCAATATAATAGTACAGGATATATATATATATATATTTATATATATATATATATATATATATTATATATATATATATATATATACTGTATATATATATATATACACAATTATATTAAATAATTAAATATATTGAAAATAAATATACATCAAAATAAATTCACTATGTTCTACTGCGCTTAACTAAAACACTAAAATCGCACGTAATCGAGTCTACAGTTACATCATTATTGCTTTGCACTACGCAGGAAATATGTTTTAACATTATTTCACCGCTCAAGTTATAGGGATACCTATACTCGCTGTAAATGGCCGTCATATCGTTCAATACTATGTTTGTGCCCACTTTACATTCGGTTGGTAAGTTATCTTTAAACACGGCTAGAATACATTCAAAAGCACGCACAAAGCGGTCATCGTTCGCCACAACATTATTAAATACAAGTTTATAAACATTCCTTTCCAATCGATGGCTTATTGTTACCGATCCGAGCTTTTCAATCGTGAACTCATCTTTACAATGCATAGCGGCAGTTGAAATAATCTTCTAAGTCGTAACGACAGCTGCTCATTATATAAAGAAATAGTTCTTCAGTGTGAACGGTGTAGGTGAGCTCAGTCCTGTACCGCTCAAGTGCTTTGTACCAAAGTTCATATTTCAAAGAGTCTAAACCTTTTAAATAATCATCCAGTTCAAGACAATTCTCGCCTTGTTCAGTCCTACACTCGGTAAACCCGTCGAGCAGAGCGGTGTATGCGTATTCAAGAACCGTATCAAAATAAAGCATATCCGTAACAGGTGCGTCTAATATAGGCTTCAGCTTGCGGAAACCGACGATTTCAAACATTCTGTCGGGGATGAAACGGTTTCGCGTAGGGACAAGAACGTTATTATCAGCATTCTTCCACATCAGTCGTATGTCAATGTATGGCTGATCATTGTTTATACACATCGTACAAGCAATGGCATATGAGGGGGTATCACTAATTTTCTCTCTTCTTGTACCTACACCTGCAGGAATTTTATAACGATCCTCACTCCACTTCTGAACTACCAGGAAGACTCTATTCATCTCCTCAACACTTAAATAAACAATATTCCGTTTACCAGAGTTTGTTTGTCTACAAGCCGTTTCCAGTACATAGTTAATGGCACCGGTTTTACGCCTGAATATGCGCAATGACTTCGTCACGGACACATCGTATACGGCATTGAGAATGCTGCTCAAAGGAAGTTCCATCGTATTCGAGGAATACACGTCCATTCGGTTCAAGCTCTGAGATGACTATGAGCCACAGGCGAGTGGATCGGCTCGACGGGAGGAGTGAGTCACCATAAGTTGATGAAACGTGTACGGCGTTGTCCCAACGTGAATACTTGTAACCCATTATACTGGGTAGGTGTTTTGACAAATTTTACGATACATGAAGCAATACCAGTTTTAATGTTTTATCACTCCCACTCCCCAGAATACGTACCAGACATTTTCGTTCAGGGGGATTTTCACGAACTAAATACATTTTATTCACACACCGGTGCACTATTTGAGAGAAACATATGCCCATATTTTTCTTTTTTGCTTACCAGACGTTACTCATCTGTAAATTCTGTTAAGAACTCACGCAGGAGTTTAGCCACAACCTCACCACAAACCTCGTCATGATATATGTAGCGGATCGACAAGAAATAGACCAGCAAATAGACAGAAATCTTTTGCTTCCACGCTATCATCAAAGAGTCTTTGAAAACACACGTGGGCAAGAGTCAAACAATGGGAACGTCTGTTTCTTCCCAAAAGGCGCGAACGTAAGCCTTTATCAACGAAAGGACGCGCGGAGAAGGCGTCTTAAGATTTGGCGCGAAGTCCTACGTCACAGGAACTACGTATAAAAGCGAGCTTCCACTCACTCTCACTCATTCACTCGTACTCACATCATCGAACGTGAGCAACACGTCCACCAACCGCCTTCCGGCCCCCTTGCCGGGGGCGCGGCCTGCTACTCTTTTCAAGGCCTACAATTTATCATCAAGTAAGATCTACAGACCGCCTGCAGAAGCAATCCTTCGAGGCCCAACTGGAATCGCTTCGGGCCTGCGGTTTGCCGGGTCGGCCTTCAAGTTTCTCCACATTCCTCGAGATAGATTGAGCACCACGGGCCTGCGCCTGCAAGATCATTTAAAGCCATCCTGCACCTCGAGAAGTAACATCACCTCAGGCTTCCGAACGAAGCCTACATCCATCATCTCAAGAGGCTTAACGGACAACGACAACTCGAATCTACGTTAATAGGTTCGTCTTCAACCCGCCTTCAACAGGGTTACATCGTCCTAAGATAAGTACCTCGTATTCTAAGTACTCTTGTGAAGCCTACATTAGCCTACCGCCGAACGGTAGGCTATACTCCCAAAGTGTGTAATCAAGCGTTCCAACTGACTCTCGTGAAAGAACGCAGTAGGCCTGTCATCCAATTCAAGTGTAATTTCAATACCGTAATTCCGCGTATCATCCGTTATGTTCAATTCATATATTTATGTGTTAACTAAATATTCTCTTGACGTAATCACTTAACATCACATAATGGTCTTATATATAAATGATATTTGTGTAATCATTGTCAAGCATTTCAATCCATTATTATTAGGCCGCATCAATTATTCTATGTGCATCCATGCAATCATTTAGCCTACTTAATCAGTGTCACGTATTCTATTCAATGTACCAAACGCACGTGCATTCTTTATATCATTTACTAGGCCCATTCAATGTTCCATGTCGCATGCCATTTACATACCATCAATGAGTACCTTACTTATTACGTGTCAATTAAGCTATTAACATTTCATCTTATTAGCTAAGTCTATGTCATAAGCATAACGTAAAACTACCAATTAATTACTGTCAATTCTTTGTTATATCACAGTGAATAGATAACGGCTTCATTTTCATAATAAAATACCAAACCTATAAGGTGTCTTTTATAACCTTAATATTAATTTGCTTGGATGTAATCCAAGCTGGTGACCCTCGCTGCCATTTCGGTCACTTCCAATAGTATGGTGGACCTACTCAAATAGCCTTTCATTAATAAGCAATCAGTCATTGCATCAATTAATCATTGCATACAATTAAATCATTATCACCTTAAACGGCTAAAAGCCAGGTCACTATAAATATATTAATGTAGTGGTACAAAAACACTTAAGATTCTCCATGATGACAAGATTTACATTCTCAGTCGCAGGGTACGAATACTCGGTATGATGCAACATGACATAATGTCGCTTGTCGTACCACTCATCAACAAAATTCACTAACCATAACCGCTGCTTCTCTTCTGCACGTGTTGTTTCTTCTACTTCACGGTATATGTAAGCTTTTATAAAGTTTAGTCCTTCAACATAGTTCAATACATCACGTGTACCACGAAATCCTACAATGCTCTCGCAAGAATAGCCGTAGAGTATTTGTACCTCTTGTTCCTTCGCACGATTCAATGTAGCTTTAAAAGTATCAAAGAAGGGTGGAATAGGGAGCCATTAAGTAACCTTATCTTCACACTTTGCCAAATACCACTTCGTAAACGTCAAACACGCAATATTAAAGGTAGCCATTACTATTTTTCTTCTACGTGCGGAAATGCACGTCTGAGATCCAGGGCTTGCAGCGGTCAACTGAGCACGCAGGGAAGAGAGATGCCCAGGTAGTAGCAGGAGTCACGTGACCGATCCACAGGTGGGCGGAGCTTAGAACTTCCTCCTGCAGATACACTGAGCTTAGAAGATTCTCCTGTACAAACGCACACACACACATAACACACACACACACACACAAACGAGAATGAGAAGCTAATTGAAACGCGATTTCGTTAATAAATGAAATATTCAAGGTGTATATATACAGTGCCCGCGAAAAGTATCCGATCACCCTTGAAATTTGTATTTTTTACATAAAAAACAATGTTTAAATGTATACTAACCTTATATTAGTATTTTGTCATCTGTCCTTTGGTTTGGATGACTTGTTCTAGACGTTTTGGCATGGATTTAATCAAGTTTTGACAAACTTCCACTGATATTTCCTTGCACCATACCTTTTTGATGGCCTCTTGTAATTTTTCGACTGAGCCAGTGTCGTGGCATTCAACCTTATTTTTTATTATTAGCCACAGATTTTCTATCGGATTGAGATCTGGACTATTACCAGGCCAATCCAAAATATCAAATTTATTGTCAGTAATCCATTTTGTCACTATTTTGGCCCTGTGACATGGTGCACCATCATGCATGTATGTTTTTGTCCTTTGGATTGCCATTGCCATTGGAAGTTTATCCTGTAGCATTGCTAAATACCGTGCACCATTCATAGTTGTGTTCTTCGGAAGAAAATATAAGTTTCCACGCCCATAGTAACCGAAACAACCCCAAACCATCACACTTGGAGGGTGTTTCATTGTCTTTAGGGTGTATTTAGGGTCCATCCTATTTGAGCCAATAGGCCGGCGAACCTTTTTTGGACAACTTCTGAATGTCAAAAATGTCGACTCATCGCTAAATAAAACCTTCTTCCAGTCATCAACAGTCCAATGAATGTATTTTTTACAAAATGCGACACGTTTTTTACGCATTTTTTCATTAATGAACGGTTTCTTAGCAGCATGGCGAGATGGTAATCCGAGTTCTTTTTGGAGCCGCTCCTGGATAGTTCGTTCAGAAACACCAGCTAACAAATATTCATATTAAATTTTATTTCTTTCGCAGTTATTGTTGGGTTTTTCAATACTAAACGTTTCATAAGTTTGTCTGTTCGCGAATTTGTTTTTCTCGGTCTGCCAGATCGTTTTTTAGGGACTGGCGTGGTTAGGCCACCATTGTTCTTAGCCCGTGAAACCCATAAATTAACGGTACTTTGGGATATGTTTAATTCCTTAGCTATCTGTCTCTGTGATTTCCCACATGCATGCAAAGCAACAATAGCACCTCGACAATCACTCTTAAGTTGTTTTTTAGCACACATTATATATAAATTTTATTTACACCACTTTCTGTAAAAAAAAAAAAAAATCAAGAAATTTACACAAACAGTGAAATCTGACAAATTTGAGACACAGCCACCCGCAACGAAGGCTACCAGAACACTAATTTGAGAATGCGTTGGATAGCTCTCATATCAGCGAGCAACCTCAAAGTTACCAGATGTCGCTAGAACAAATAGAAAGTGAATTACGTGTCTCTGAATATCAAGGGAAAATATTGTATTTTCTTGAGTGATCGGATACTTTTCGCGGGCACTGTATATATATATATACAAATAGTGTAATAAATAAACATCGTTAACAATAGACATATATAACAATCAAAGATTATGGTATCCAAAGGGTACGGTATCATAGGTACCAGGCGCCTGGTAGCGTTTTCTATAGGTGTTACGGCACACCTTTGTACCCCTAAGTTTCTACACGCCCTCCAGCTTCTGCGCCCGAAAATTGTGGGTCCTTACAGTTAGTTGGGATGGCTGGTCGCCCTCATCATCATCCAAACACACTAGATCCTTCAACAATCAAAGTTAACGACCCGCCGATTCGCCTGGTTGAGCGTGATACCGTTAGCCTTAACGATATATTTCATATCCTCCCCCACTCTCACCCGTACCCCATAATTTTTTGTTCCTGTTGAGACAAAAGTATCGACGTATGCAATGTCTCCATACTCATCCTTGATCTCATCAGTTAACTCCCCGAGGAATTCACCAATAGGAGGCATGTATTCACCCTTCCTCGCTGTATCACACTATCTGTATCGGCGTACAAAACCCTCCGACCAAGAGAATGCAATAAACCCCAAAGTTTGATGCGTGCGTTGGCCGTTGTGAAGCTGGCTACAGGTATATTTGTAACCCGTGAGGTGTCTGTGGCCAATTCGGTATTGTACTTTATTATGTAAGTATTACCTACATTCATGAACTCCATGACCTCTTTATCGGGAGCGTTGGCATAATCCCAAACTTCACTATAACTTTGTGCCAAATGAACGTTCCCTTTGGCAGTATTCTGTGCAAGTTTTCCCCAAAGACTGTTTAGGCACAACTTTGCACTAAAGCACTTGCCTGGGTTCTGTACAATTGTGGAGCGGTCAAACTGTATACCTTCACGGTAACGTTGAATATAAGCCTATTTCTCATCTTCGGTATCAACTCCTCGCGGATACCCTGATGCTTCTACCTTATCCTTCAAAAAAGCGTTTATATATGGCGTGAAAAGGTTGGGTATTATCTGAAACCTCCACACCTCATATATCTTCAATATTCTGTAGCCATGACGAACGGCTAGGTCCAGCTCAGGGCTTGTATATACACCTCTGATCTTACGCTGGTTGGTTGTATGATTACACTCCCCATTGTTCTCCTCTGTGCACTTCACGCACAGGGGAAACATAAGTTTGTGATCTATAACGACGGGTAAAATCGGCATCCATAAATCGCGATGGGGGAGAACATCGAAAGAAAGGCCGAAACAGTACCCGTTCAAATTTGTGGAGAGCACCTCGATGGGTGGCAGGTCAGGTCCCGCCAGTTTTTCAGGTGCACCTACGGGTTACGGATTGTTCATCACGTAGGGATTTAAAGAACAAGTCGTAGTAATGGCGTTTCACGGCCTCCGTAGGCGGAAAGTATAGTTTGAAGGGATTTGTACGCCCTCCGAACAAGCTATTACCGCATTTGAGAGGATCCAATACCATTGAACGCTTGATCGTGTTTATTTCTTCACGGTATTGTCCATCTGTTTCCATCCGTGCATCATACTCATGCTCCCACAAGATTTTGTTATTCAACTGGGAGCCTATAAGTTGATCGCGGACGCGAGTCCACGCAAGACTGTCGGCAGGAGATCTACCGTGAATGTCTCCTACGATTCCACACTCAGGACGGGGGCATCCGTGCCAACAGCAACCGTTAAATGAGTACACAGTCTTCTCACCAGTGGCACGGTTTTCGCTTAGACCATTATTCCCAAAAACCACCATTAACCTTAATGGGTACTTCCCCCATGTTGTGGGCATGCTTTATGTATACACCTCTCTGCTGCTGTATGTATATGAGCCAGTAAATAGTCTTGTGCCCATAACTGCGGGGATTGTTTCTGTGAATGACGGCTAAGGTGTCTTTAGGCATGAAGTTATTCTTGAACACCGAAAAACATGAGGCGATCGTGGTTGCGACTTGCAACGGATCGCATTTGAAACGGTCTATGTACATCCTTCTAAAGGCCTGGAAACATACTCTAAGCACGCGCACATCATTCACGCAATAACGCTCACATTCATCAGCATTATTAAAACTGTTGTAGTAGCGGTGAAAATCTTCACGTTCATCTGTACTTATATATTCATAGTTAAAGTAATGTTTGGGTGGAGGTAGTCCTACGTAATTTAAAGTTTCGCTAGTGAGGAATGTATAAGGGAAATATCCTTTTGAAACTAAAGCGGCTACGCCCATGACCTTGGGTAGCTTTGCTAATTTACAAGGTGTGAAAATAAAGTATCTTTAAACTGTACATTACATCTTATTTGCATCTGTATAAGTTTTTTCCTCTTTTTAAGAGATCACCTGTAAATATCTCAGATGACTCGTCCTCAAGCAGCCCCTTATAAAGGAACTGTGTGTCAAATTGTGCTCCGTTATGGGCAAGTATATACAGTTATTTTTTTGAACTTGTCCGCTAACTTGACAACACAGGACACAAAGAGTTTCACAGGGCTATAGTGGGCAGTCTTTTTAAAAACGTTTGTCCGTTCACCACATTTGTGACATTCATAACACTCGATCTCCATGCACTCATCACAGATAGTCTGGCTTGCAAGTAAATCTGGAATAACCTCTTTGGTTTCAGCGTTCCTGTATGTTTCTGTATCGTAGTACACAGTTATACAAGGGCTATTTTTAGGCTTAGAGTCTTTCATATAACACACGTGCTTTACTCCAACCACCTTATATTTCTCATGGCATGGAGAACGGTGAATTTCATCACATTTATGTTTGAAATTCCCCAATTATCCATCATATGAAACATACCACATTCACAGATTCTCATTTTCCTGCACGTGCCAATTATCTTATGGAGCTCAAAACAGTTATTATTCAAAAAGGTGCGTCTACACACATCACAATCCCTCTTCTCAGCTTCAACTACACGGCTTTCACATTTGAAGCTTTTACACTGCTCACATACCATATGGCAATCTTTACAATGTTTCACTATATCATCCGCAAACTCGATACACCCCTTACACAAATCATGATGTCGTCCATATTTTCGACTCAATTAAAGGTCCCTCATAATACGGATGGGGAGATACGTTGTTCCTGACAGTCCTCAAATAAGTAGGGGTCTTGTACGATCTCACACAGCTTTAAAAAACATAGTCCTACGACCATCCATTCCAAACACAACTATACGAACATTCATTTCCTGTTCTACCCTTCTCAGCTCTTCAGGTCCCATATTACAGTCAAACTCAAGTTTAGTCTACAGCTAGTTTACGGGCACGCTCCACTACTGTAGGCAGCCAAATTTTTTTGGCAAGTATATTTAGTACAGTAAACATACGAGCTAAGACTACTGCTATAAAGCCGCAACCACGATCGACGTTTATATGCCGCCTGTAAATAGCCTGAGAATTGAAGTTAAGAGTATAAGGTGTGGCACTATGACCCGCAACACGGAATACACGGTCAATATTTACCGTGAAGTTGCCCATATTGAAGGCTATACTACTTTGAGAACCCTGCATTTTACGGCGTAATATATACTCTATATCTACAGCTGCCAAGCGTCTGAATGGTATTACTACCCAAAAATCATCTCCATCCCCGTCATCTGACCCGAACCCGAAGGACAGCCTCGTCCTGACTTCACGTTCGTCGCGGTTCTGAAGGGCAAACTCTACAATACGTTCAACTATGCGCAGTCCGTGTTCAACACCATTGCTATACATGGATCTAGGATCAACCCTGACTATATACCGATTTCTAGTCAAGGCTGGGGTAGCGGTGCGCACCAACTCGAATGTTATGCCATCCTCTACAGAACGAGAAGCTGCTGCTGTGGAGGATGTACCCGGAATTGAACAGGAATAAGGGGTATATTTGAGGAAGGTACTATTGTGGGGGTTGTGCCGTAAGACGTAGAGGGTTGGGGCTCTATTACTGGGGTCTAACAACCGGCGCAATCCTGGCACGCTTTATACCTGACGTGGAGGGCTCTTCATCATGCTCCGCTTTGAATTGTCGCGTGCTACAGGTATCGCTGGTGTGGACTCGGCAGGGATGGAGTCTGTGATCACAACACTCTCGTCGGGGTCATCTGTAATATCGATGATGGGGTGCTGTACCTCATCGTCATTCACGGTTCTGGGAGAAGAGAAAAACAAGACTGTAGAATATAAGGATCATCACTTAAATATTTATTTATTTTGTAAATGACCCACTTAGGAGTGTGACGTGTTAGAAATGGATTCTGTAGAAAAATTCAGGTTCACGAGCCCATCCACATGTATTATATCTGGCCCTACAGGATGTGGTAAAACTGTTTATGCTTAAAATCATTAAAGAAAAGGGAGAGATGTTCTCAAAATTTGTGCATAAAGTTATATGGTGCTATTCGACGTATCAATCAGTGTTCAACGAGTACCAAGATGATATTTTGTTCCACAAAGGTGTATATGACGTTAATTCGTTAAAGGGAAATGAACATACAGTCATTGTAATTGACAATCTCATGTTGGAAATGGATAAAACGTTTGCCGAGACATTTACAGTATTCTCCCACCATCTTAACATAAGCGTGTTCTTCATCAATCAGAATCTATTTTTCAAAAATAGATACATGCGCGATGTGTCGTTAAATACACAATATCTAATCTTATTCGCGCAACGTAGAGATGTATCACAAATTGGGGTATTAGCCAATCAAATGTTTCCGAATCAATGTAAGGAGTTTTTGAGAGTTTATAAAGAAACTACAAGCCACGGTATTTGCTTCGCGACCTTCATCCGCGAAACACGTTTAGGGTGCTTCTAAGAACGAATATATTTCGAAACGAGCCTGAAACGGTGTATATTGCAGAATGACAAAGAAGCTAAAGAAATACCATGAATTAATAAAAATCTATCATCGACTTCGCCGAGCAATGCAACAGATGTTTGTTAAAAATATCGACTCGGGACTTTTTAAAATGCATCTGTGAAATCTGTCTTAATGTTATAAATTGCAATGTATCAATGAAACCCCCTCAAAAGACTCGCCTACGCCGTTAAAAGAACATAATACGTACACTGGCTCGTAAAAGTCAAACTGGGGGGAAGAAAAAACAAATTATTGTACAAAAATCTTATTTTCAGTTTTGGGTCCTTTAGTGACTAGATTAATATAATGAAGAAAGTGATAGTGATTCCACACGAGGTGTATGCTTCACTGCAAAGTTCAAAGAATCCAGACACGGTTCTAGAACCACGTAAAAGCAAGCTTTAAAGAATGGAAAGCGAATTGTTGGCCCTATTCGACAGTGAAAAAAACCTGATGAGAAAAGAATCTTATACCAAGAGCTCTGCAGAAATTTCTTAACGAGTACAAAAATTATAAGAATCCGACAGATATCCTCGTGGTTATTAGGCACAGCACGGGCAATGATGGGCATGGTGACATAGGGCCTGTGTCCGACGATATAGTTGACCAACCAAAGATTAACGGGTCGGCCACACAACATCGAGCATGTATTAAAAAGCACCCTCCCACATACATTGAGGAATAAAGGTTTAAGTGTTTATAATCTATTGAATGAGGACACCAACATACAGTGGACCGATACAAGTGAGATCATTGTGGAAGGAGCAAACGTACAGGGATCGAATATCGTTGACATCGTTCAGTTCATGATATGGTGAGAAAGTGGGATAGACCCTCACCGTCAGGATGGAAGTATATTAAAGCAAGACTAGAACAGATAAATATTCCCAAAGCAATGATAGGAAATCTGAACAGGATAAAAAACTTGGAACACGCATCGCACGTGCCACAATTGAAAACCCCATCTTCTCCGGCGGTAACATCTCTGAAGAGGAGAAAGAAGCGTTTAAATAACGGTCAACCCTACCCACGTGCCTCTAAAATATGCAAATAGCTAATATATTAAGAAGACGCTATTTTGACATTTCTAGCCCAGCCTCCTTCGGAGGCGTAGATAGACTGTACAGAAGTGTTTACAATGATGGGGTAGGAAAAAAGATGTTGAGAGGTTTTTGCGGGAGCGGGACGCTTATACACTTCATAAGCCTGTGAGAAAAAGGTTTAAAACAGCCTAGACAACTGCGGCATCGATTGACTAGTGGCAAGCAGATTTAACAGACATGCAAAGATATTCCGCGTATAACGATGGCTACCGCTTCATCCTATTCATAATAGATGTATTCTCTAGATATCTGTGGTTAATTCCTCTGTAAAATAAATCGCCTGAAACAGTTGCTAAAGCCACCAAAACGTTGATGAAAGAAAACAGTGTTCCTAGCTATTTTTGTATGTATATGGGGGAAAGAATTTATAGGCCGAGCTTTTCAGAACATGCTGACAGAGTTTAATATCAGCTACTACACTACCAATTCTATACATAAGGCCTCTTTAGCTGAAAGAGTTCAACGTACCATAAAGGAACGCATGCACCGCTATTTTACACATAAAAACACATACAGATATATAGACATTCTGGAATCATTGGCCTCATCATACAACCGCTCACACCATCGCACGATTGGGACAACACCTAACGAGATTTTAGAAAGAGGTACGCGCAGAGAGCCCGATGTGAGAAGAGATGGAACACCACCACCACACTGCGCGTTTCAAAATCAATGATTATGTAAGGCTGTCGCGTTCGGGAAATAAATTCGCGAAGGGATTTGAGCAAGGCTGGACACGTGAGATTTTTAAAGTTAGGGCTATGAGACCTAAAGGCGAGATAATGTATTACGTTGAAGATTGGAATGGGGAAGAAATCGCAGGAGGTTTTTACCGAGAGGAGCTGCAGAAAGTGACATTTAATTTAGGAAAAAATGTGTTTAAAATTGAAAAAAATTTAGGAAGCAAAGGTTCAGGAAAGAGAAAAATGTACCTGGTGAAATGGCTAGGGTACCCAGAATGCTTCGACACCTATATAAAAGCTGATGCAATGATGAAGCTTAAATAGTATCCTACATGGCCCCTAACCATTTCTACGTCACACTACCGTCCTCCTCGTCCCTGTCTGTACATCCTAACAACACTCTAGCCAACTTTGTAACAGAACTCCATGGCCCAATTGAATTGGATCGTGATTCGTATGAGGTGGGGATATGCGAAATTCAGCTGGACACCCTTTTTCTAAATATAATTTAAATTCTTAGAGACCTTGATGAGTGTGAAAAAGCCGGGGTAACTTGGGATGAAACTATACGTATCGCCCGGATTGAGGTTGCACGGTATTACAGTACAGTAGTAACACTAGGTCCGGGCCGTTATGGTGCGGATGGGGATGTTGTGAGAGACTTACACGTAAGTTTAAAAAACTCAAATCTTACGGCTGATTTAGTATACGAAATCCTAAACAAAGAAAACCCTGCATATACTTTAATCCTAAAATCAAAGGCTAACAAATATTAAAGACAAAGGGCTTTTCAAAATTATAACCTAGGGGCGATATCGATCAGCCTTCCAAAGAGATACCTTTCACGAGATACAACATGACTTGTCCAGATGAAATTGGAGAAATTGGTTGCTGGCTATACACCCGCAGACGTGCTATATTTACAGCAATATAGTGGAGCACCAGTTTGTTGGGGATACCCAGGCACGCCTGCTACGCATTGCTCACATTCCCAATCATAGATGGAAGAGCTTGAGTATTACATATGACAGGCCCCATTATGTGAATGTCGAAACTAATCTAATAACCAGTATCTCAATATATATAAGAATGATTGAGGGAAAAAATTTCCCATTCGGTGATGGGAGCTTAACAGTGAAGCTGCACTTTCGACGCACTGAATTATAATGGACAAAAAGCCTTTCATAGTCTATCGAGGTGTGAGATATCAGCGTGGTAGTGGACTTGGATCCATTTTTTCAACCATACTTCGTACGGCTGTTCCTTTGCTCAAGAGGGGTGCCAGATAGCTCGGGAGGAAAGCGCTACAATCGGGTCTTCACACGGCAGAAGACATATTGGCTGGGGCTAAACCTAAAGAAACTAAAAAAAACACTTAACCCTTTCATACCTGATTTTCGTTTACTTTTCATGCCACAAAAAACACTTGTGTTATATCTCCAAAATGACTAAAATCTCATAAAATTTGATGGTCTCATTTGCGCCCATATGGCATGAAAGGGTTAAAGCGTACACGGAACGAAATCGTCAAAGATGCAAAGAGAAAAACGTGGTGGTGGGAAGAAGAAGAGGGCTGTCCGGAAGAAGGGATTACCACCAAGTGGCATTAAATGTAAAAGGATATAAAAAAGAAGTGTTCTAAACGAATGAAACCTATGGTTGACCATTTATTGGACTGATATAAACTAAGGACGTTGATCTCATGAATTAGTTTGTTTACTACTTGTCGAGAGGAGGCACTATTTCTAACTCCTCATGGCATGCTTCATCCATCCGTGTAGTTCACAATGTTGTAAATCGGAGCTGTCCCTCTTTGACATGCCCCGAACTCAAGATCCTATTGAGCACAGTGACTTTATTACAATTAACCCTTTAAACACAACTAGTTCCCCGAGTGCCCCTATAGAATTCGTGATACCCTGCTCAGGCCCTTACTTTTTTTACCCAAGCTGTGTGGACATGTACGCTAAATTACGTATAGCCCATTCTGATGGAACGGACTGCGATGACAAATATGCTGTATACCCTGAAACAAACTTTCTGCACTCCTTATTCAACCAGTGTGACATATATTTAAATCAGATCAACGTATCGGCAGGAACGGGGTACTATCACCTACGAGCCTATCTGGAAAATGTGCTGAACTTTTCCAAAGAAGCGACGGATACCTTTTTAAATGCCGAGGGCTATTATGAAGCTAAAGACGAAAGTCGTATAAAGGAAAAATTAAAAAATTCTAAAAAGATATACGAGTCTTTTGGACGCCTGAATACAGACTTCACATTCCAGGAGAAGTTGCTTGTAAATTGTGTGGATATGAAAATAAAGCTCACCCGCACAAATCCTGAGATGTTTAAATCTGGATGCTGATCAAGAAGAGGGAGCAAAACCCGTTGTGATTCACATTATGGAGACATACCTCCGCCTACGGCGAGTGAGAGTTCACCAAAACAAATAGAAATTGAGAAAAATTTACTATCCGCCACAGTAAAATACCCACTTAACAGAGTACACATCAAACTATACACAGTGCCAGCATGATTGGCATCAAAACAGATAGAAAACATCGCCATGGGAAATCTACCTAAAAGGATATTAATTGGAATGCAGGAACACAATTCGATGAATGGAAAATATAAAAAGAATGCCTTTAAATTCGAGAATTTCGGCGTTAAAAATATAACTATACATCAATGGCGTTGCGTTTGGGGGAACATTGGATACGGATTATTGAACAGACACTGTGTTCCCGCTTTACGCGAGAGCATATAGTAATCTGGCCCATATTGCAGGTGATTGTGATGTGCTTGGGATTGGGGTAAGGCAGAAAGAATTCATCGATCAATTTAACCTTTATCCGTTTGACATCACACCTGACTTATCTGCTTGTGTAAATACACACTTAAGTCCACAACAGAGTGGAAACATCTCAGAGTCAGATTGGAATCAGCCAAGCCGATAGACGCGCCTATTAGTGTGCTAGTATACCTCGAGTCACAAGCCCTAATAGAATTAGACAGATTTAGGGGCGTTGTCACTGAATTTTGAAATGGACGCGAATACACTTCAGAGAGTAATGAATAGTAAACGAATCACACGTTCCAAATTTATCGGGGTGTTTGCGAAGAATGAAACATTGAAATTGCCAACTAGGAGAGATTGCGGTAGTCGTATTGTCAACACAGATGTTATTGATAGTAAAGGGATTCATTGGTTTGCAATCTATTTTAAAAATAGGGACCGTATGTACTATTTTGATTCACTGTACTCATCCCTGGAGTGACCCTGTTGTAAAATTTCTCTAGCAGTTGCATGTCCCCAAAATTGTATGGAATCCCTTCCGACTACAAGGATATTTTAGTAATACTTGTGGGATGTACTGCCTTTCATTTCTCATGCATATGTCACGTGGTAAGGAATTTTAAATTTTAAAAAATTATTCGACCCGTGTCACACTCAACGAAACGACGAAATGGTATGCAGACAGATAAAACGCAGTTTTCCGATTGTGCGCACTCTTTGTATAGTGTGATGTTTTGTTCGTATATATATATATATATATATATATATTTGTGTCCAATAATGTTAGTTTGTGTATTCTGTAGCTTATTTAAAATGGTTATTGTACTAAAGACATGATTTCTTTCATTTAATAAATTGATGAAAATACACTGTCTTCTTACCCGAAAAAAAAAAGATCGAAACATAAGAAAACATTATTTCGTTAATGATCTGACAATCGCTGGGTTGACTGCTCGGTAAATCTTCTACCTCCGTATTCAGGTTCACGACGTACGTTTCTTCAAAGCGAAAAGATTGTATAACACCAGTCAAATCCTCATCGGACCTTAAAGGAGAAAGAATAATTAGTTCATACTGAATCTTTTTTAATAAAAACCCAATTGCTTAAAATATATGCAGAGTATACATATAGTAGGAGTATTACAATGTGAAGATATCTTCGAACCGCTCAGAAAAGTTCCTTTAAGAAAAAATGCCGAATAACATTTATTATGGAATTTATAAAATTATTTAAAACTTGCAAATTATTGCTATAAAAAAATTCAACGAATCACAACAGGACTTTAGCACAATATTAATTGCAATCTAATCTATATTTTCGGATACCTACTATTTAAATGAAGCATTTTAAATGTGGTGGGATGAATTACTACAACCCTCCATACATATGATGAAATAATCCAGAACAATGCTCTTTCTCCTAATGACAGGCACACTAAATAAATAACAATTTTGCGAATAATTGGCTACAAAAAATAAAATTACAGGCACATAATTACTTACATTTCTACGGCAGTCCCTTGCGTCGGATCGTAAGTAGCGTCATTGCAAATATCAATGGTGTGCGTTGGGGATAATCCGTCCCGGTCTGCTGCGTTAAAAAGATTAATTGTAGACACCGCTGCAGTCTCCAACTTGATATAAATCCGGTAAACTTAAATTCATGCTTCATGACGGTGGGAATGTTTATTCACTGGTGAAAATAACTACTGTGAATCCCAGCTGAAAATATTTCCTTTTATATGCATGATCCCCAAGCACCACCCCCAAAAGAGTAATAGGCGGTTCGTAAGTTTGCTGATTGGCTGGTAATGTAACTGGGCGGAGCTATGTTAAATTTGTGTACCAATCGTAACCGATATAACGGACCCACGCTTTGGACGTCCAGATTGATCGACTAATGGTGTCTTTTTCTTCTCCGTAGATTTAATGCTCACATCTCAAGGTGTATGAGCTCACTTGCATGCTCTGTCACGACAATATTTTGCATTAATATTTGCGCCCATACTGTTCTCGGTTTTCCCATTTTGGAGCCCACCCCTTCATACAATATCCCTCAGCCCTTTGCAACATTGATCAACATTTGCCACTTGCAATCTCTACCACGACAATATTTTCCAGTATTATTTGCGGTCATACTATTCGATCCTCAATTTTTCCCATTTTGGATCCATCTATCCGACTTAACTTTCTACTTGCCAATTCTCGCGTAGGAGTGTGATTAAATTGTGTTTAGTTCGTGAAAATGAATGTTTGGTTGGGCTGGTAGATAAATGGGTACCCTAGGTATCCTAGTGATTAAGACGCTGGGTTGCAGATCGGAAGTTGAGAGATCGAGTCCGGATGATGACATTGTAATTTCTGCCAGCCTGTGCTGAAGCGTAGTTCGGATTCAATGTTAAACTGTATGTCTAAGGCGGAGTGACAAGCTTGACCTTAGTCAAATGAACAAGTCGAGTAGAAGGAAAACCGAGTTAGCTATTATTACTACTGTATAAATATATTTGCACCACCGTTAGGTTCCAGTTACAAAGAGAATCAATAGTCAATTTTATTGCATATATTCCTCGTTTGTATATTTTTGTATGTTTTTGAACCACCTTAGGCCTACAGTTTAGACGACAAATCCGTAACGGTACGGATTCCATCACTAAATTTTTTTTATTTGTGTTGCAAAATATTAAGAAAAATGCGTGGTGGTGGGTGCTTGCTTGCTTGCTTTCATATGGGAAGTTGGCTAAAATTTGGGAAACTGCACAAAGAAACGGGAAGTTTGTTAAAATTTTATTGGCAATCTGGCAACTCACCCTAATAAGGTATACCTGAACATAATTAAAATATATAGGGGTATCTGGCAATTCACGATCCTCTATATAACAGATGGTGGGCCCCTGGACGCTCATTATGCGTCTGGCTGGAGCCGGGCGAACACACTTCTCTCCTTAGGTTAAAGCTTAGGTTAGGGTTTCCCTTTGTGGGGTGAGGACATCCCAACTTCTCCCCCAAAGACCCTCCTCCTTCCTCTCCCTCTCTTAGGTTAACATTACCCCTTTGGGGGAGGTCATCCTCCCTTCTCCCCCCAAAGCTCCCTCCCCCCTTCATTCCAGCTTGGGGGATAACCCATCCACCTTGTTGCATAACCCCTCCCCACTTTGCAGCATTGAATTGTTGCATAACTCCCCTCCCCCTTCATTGCAGCTTGGGGGATAACCTCTTCCCTTGTTGCATAACCCCTCCCCCTTTGGTTCATAACATCTTGCACCATCCCCCCCCTTTGCATCATTGATCAACATTTGCAACATTGCATTGCACTACCATTTTGCGCCCATCCTACTAGTATATATGAAATTACCTTGACTCTTTGATCAGAATTAAATTTAGTCTAAAAAAATGGTAACTATAAGTTGAAAACAAACTATAAAGTAAAGATAGGTTAAGGAAAGCAGTCTTAAAGATTATCTTTATATTTCAACAAATGGTTCAAAAGTATAGGGTGTCCATAAATGATTACCCTGATTAAAGCATGCTATAACTTTTAAATAAACACTCGTATTCAAACACAGTTTTAATCATAAGTAGATAAACATACAAAGTTTTGATACATAGTTAATGAACTTATTAAGCTTCCACATGTGCACCCCTAGTGGCACGTAAAATGTCTAAACGGTATTGACACTCACGCCACACATTTTCCAACATTTGTGGGTTAACTGTTGCAATTGCATCCGTAATGCGTTCTCGCAATGTCCTGATATCTGGAACAACTGTTGCATAAACCAAGTCTTTAACATGACCCCAGAGAAAGAAATCCAGCGGGGTATAAACCAAGTCTTTAACATGACCCCAGAGAAAGAAATCCAGCGGGGTAATGTCTAGTGATCTTGGGGGCCATGGGATTGGCCTGTCCCTGCCAATCCATCGATTTGGAAATGTTGCGTCGAGAGTTTTACGAACAACATGCGCCCAATGAGGGGGTGCCCCATCTTGTTGGAAGATGACAGTTGGCTGCCTGTCCTGCAGCTGGGGGATGGCGTAATTGGTGAGCATATCCAGGTACACAGTTGCGGAAACAGTGTTCTCAGCAAAGAAGAAAGGACCAATTATCTGGTCATGCATTAGTCCACACCAGACATTGATCTTCGGACTGCTCCGAATATGCTCCCTTACGGCACGTGGGTTTTCCGATCCCCAAATAACAGCGCTCCTAGCGGCGAATGCGGTAGACGAAACACACCAGCACAGAAACTCTGCGTGTACGAGATCACCTGTAAAAAGAAAACGGATGTAAGATTCGTCATTAAAACATGAGAGCATACTGTTTTCAGGGTAAACATTTATGGACACCCTGTATAAATAAAGTGCATACATAGGTATTTTTTTACAAGAGTACATTATAGGCTTTTGAGGAATTTTACCTTTGCAATCAATAGTTTAGACAATTCTAAGACTTTTTCTTCTATAATATTTCTCTCGCAAATTACGTATAAACGAGATATTGTGTGTTCACTTTGTTTTAGCCGCCTGTTGGTGCAATCGTGTGGTTCAAATTTTGAATTCAATCACTCTCGCCCAAGCTTTAATGTCGCTCGCCAGGAAATTTGATCGTCATGGCTGAAAGGTGTGTTAGGTTATCTGAAAGGTAATCTGTTAGGTTAGGTTATGTTAGGTTATATATTAAAACTATGTTTTTCCGATTTGTTTTTAATGTTGTTTGAACGAAATTAACCTTCGTTTTTATCGCAAATCACTACCTTCTGAGGTTATAGTGTGTGGTGTGTGGGGGGGGGGGGGTGCGCTCTCTCAGAAACTAGTGATTGCCGATAGAAACGAAGGTTATATTCGTTCAAACCGCATCAAAAACCATCAGAAAAACAGTTTTGATTTACAAAGCCTATAATGTACACTTGTAAAAAAGTACCCATAGATAATTGATATGTAGCGAATTAGCACCAAGTAGTGATCTTTTAGATGTTAATGAAAGTTGCATGAAATGAAAAATCGAGAACAATACAATTATTATTACCGTAAATGTTTGAGAAAATACATTAAATCAAATATTTATACCATATTATGAATGACATGTTATCGCTGCAGTGCTTCGGGGTAAACTATGTTGGCTGTTTTCCCATCAACACCCAAAATGAAAAGAGTTTTACTGTCACCAACTCTTGAGCACCCAACATAAAGCTGGTCGTGAGAAAAACATGGTTTCTGTTTCAACTACCTCAAGCGACTGGCCATGAGCTTTGGTGATGCTCATGGCAAAACTTAGTCGAATTGGGAACTAGATGCGCTTGAATTGAAATGTCAAGTCCGATTGAATGATTGGAATTCGAGGAATGAAGACATCCTTTCCTGCTGCATGCCCAGTCATTATTGTGGCCTCAATGACATGCACCCACAGCTTCTTTACAGCCAACCGCATTCCATTACAAATCGTTGGTGTCTGGAACAGTTTCAACTGACTTGTATTGGTGCATCTCACCAGGTAACTGTAGGAGTAGCCCTCTGTTTATGGCATCAACTGCATCATTCTTTGGTGCAAGGATGGCTCTTTCAGAAAGCCACTTGTGATTCCGGAAATGAGAAATAACATTTGGGAAAACTGAATCTTTGAGTTTTTGAAGTGTTGTGACTGCTTGACCAATGTTTTCGATTGATACCACTCCATGCATGTTCTCAGAAACCATTTTGCTATTTCCCAGCTGAAGTAATCTTCCTGCAAAATTTCCAGCAGAAGCATCATCTGTCAAATGCACTCGCATGTTGGTTGCTAGGGTGAGTCGGTAAATGTTGTTCTAGATATATGAAGCCTTGATGCACTCTTGTAGTTCATCTGCTTTGGTTCCACGTGGAATGACTGGGAATGACGAAAGTCACCACTCACCAGCCAAGACCATAGTGACACCTCCCATTAGTTTGTCAGTACGTCGAAGATCTTTCAGGGTCCGGTCCACAGCTTCAAACGCAGCTTTATGAGACATGGTGCATTCATCCCAGACAATGAGCTTACACTCCTGCAGAACCCTTGCTTTGCCACTTCCCCTTCCAATGTTGCAGGTTGGTGCCTCTGCACGTCCCAAATTCAAAGGCAACTTGAATACTGAGTGAGCAGTCCTTCCTCCTGTTAAAAGTGTAGTAGCAATACCTGATGATGCCATTGCTATGCCAATCATGTTTCTGTGTCTAATTTTAGCTAAAAGGAGATTGATGAGAAAAGTTTTTCATGTTCCACCTGGAGCATCCAGAAAAAAGATGCTGCCACTTCCACTGTGAAAACATCTTCAGTGAATCTGTCCAATCTCTGGTCTGGAACCAGACGTTGTTCATTTTCCTGTATGTATTCAGCAAGTTGGTCAGTGTTGTAATTTGTTTCTCTGAGGATATCAGTTGATAACTCGTTAATATTAACTCTCTGTGGCTCTGGGAGACCGCAACTTTTGAGATCAGAGCCACCTAAATCTCTCATTTTGTCCTCAATATTTATAAGACCTTGATTGACAATGTCATCACAGAAATCTACATTCAGGTTTTGGTTTTGCATTTGTGCCCGGTTCAAAATGTCCTCAGCAAGGTTCTCCTTGTAGTTGCTCCAAAGTTCCCAAGGATTAGATATGGCACACATGTGGAGCATAATAGCACAAAGATTCCGCATCATCATTGGTGACTGTGTAGCAGCTGCTTCATTCAGGGTGTTACTCCAATGGGTATCATCTTCAAGGAGTCCTCTCAATTGGCAAGCTTGTTTGTAAGTCTCACAGACTCTGCCGTCCACCGTTCGCAGTTTCTCGCACGATGTTGGCCCCTTAACCTCATGTAGAAGTAGACGCAAGAAAAAGCATTCTGAATTGCCAGGATGCGCCTTGCCATTAGGATGCTCTGGCTCATTATATCCTACTATTCGACGGGCTCCACTTCTTGCTTCTATTATTCCATATGAAATACTTAGGTACTTGGTGGTAGAGTAGGGTCTTATCATATTCATCTTCCTGCAAAGGTTAAAAAATTCTGAGTCGTGTCTTGTGTAGCTTGGGCACAATGAAGTGCCGCAGTTCGTTCGGCTGTTTCCTTTGCGCCGCCGATGTCGGGAAGTAGCTTCCCATCCCAGTGAAGAAGAAGGGGTCCTTCGACAGAAAACGAAGCTTGATCCTCTTTGGCTGCTGCTTGCCTTGCTTGCCTTCTTGAACGACGGATGGAGCTGCGTGAGTCATTGTAGAAATATCATAGCCCAGGGCTTGAGCGACATCCAGCAACGAAGACTGCTCCTCGATCTGAAAGGTTGACGCGATCAAGAGCAGCAACCACATCTGGTGATGTGAAGATATTGTTTCGTTTCGGAGGATGAGAGTGTACATCTGCTCTTCCGGTCGAAATCGACGGACGATAATCATCGTCTTCAGCGTTAAATTCTTCAGAGGATTAAGTGGATGTGCTGGATGATGGAAGAGCAACAGCTCCAGCCTGGAATGCAGCCTCTCTTTCTTTGTACCTTAGAACTTTGTCAGCATCTTTCTCCTGTCGACATCCCTTGCGGTATTCCTTGGCAAAATTAATCTTGTCAGGGCCTGCCATACAGCAGGAAAAGACGTCTTCTCGTTGTATCATCAAGAATTGGCGTTCTTCTTCATTGTCTATCACCTTCAAGGCAACGTCGAAAAGCTCTGAGAGAGTCTCTTGGAACATGCTCTCTTTCACTCTGCAGCTTTGTAGCTGCGTCTTGCAGTTTTTCTTCAACGCATGGAACTCTTCGTACAGCTTTGACAGCTTCCTAACGCAGGAATCGACTCGCTGTGTAGGAATCCTTGCTCTCTGCCATACTTGCAGGGCCTCTTTGCAAGCCAAGTTGTAGCTCCCTTTCAAGGTCTTGGACTGTTCATGTTGGTGAAACTGAACCAAACGAAGCACATCACCACAGGTGGGTAGCCTTGCAGTTGATAACTCTTTGCTGAGCTTTCCTAGAACCCACGTTTCTGCAGATGAGCGATCATCCCGCAGAACCTCCCTCATTTGGGGCCCCACAAAGATTCCCTCCTTCAATTTCGCGGCACTGATGTTTGAAAATTTCTCAACAAGGTATCGAAACCCTCTCGAATTCGCCTGGCAGGAGAATCATCTTTGGATCAACTAAAGGAACACACTGGACACTGCACGTTCCTGGCTCGTATGTGCTTCTTTGATGCCAGTCACGTCTGATGTAATGATCCGCGGTAGCACGGCTGTCCCATAGACATAGGAAACGACAGTCTTTCGTGAAACCTCTTGCATGCCCATTAACATACCAATGACTTTGAGATCACTACAGATATTCCATTGATGAGTGCTGTATTGGATTGCTTCGAGTAGTATATTCATGTTATCGTACGTCTCCTTCAGATGAACGTAGTTGGCGATCGGGATGGACGGCTCTAAGTTCACGTTATGTAGGAAAACCGCTTTCAAGCTTCGCTGTGAGGAATCAGTGAAGAGGCACCACTCAGATGGTGTGTGTACCTGTGACAAGTTCTCGAAAAGTCCATTGATATCATGGCAATAGCAGAGCGGACCGTCTACTGTAAAGAATGTCGCCAAATCATGGTTTCGTTTTCGATAGTGACACTCGGACGTTCTTCTCAAGTAAGTGTTTCTGCTTGAGTCTCGAGGAGAGAAGTTCTGATTTCTCTTTGGAGAGGGTTAGGTCTCTGATGAGGTCATTCAACTCGTTTTGGGTAAGCTCCGGCTCCGATTGCTCTTCGTCAGGTGTGTAATCAAGATCGGCCGAAGGTCCAGCATCTCCGCCAATCGCACCTTCGTTGGATTCCCTTTCGTCTTCTAAAGAATCAAGTCCATGCTGTGGAGGTACCGGAATCGGAATCGGCATCGTGTCATCGTGAGGGATCGGTCTGATCGCGGAGTCTACGTTCGGATAAACGATGCTATGTTTGTTCTTCACGGAGAATCCAGTTATGTTTTGCAAAAGTAACAATCGCCATGATGGTCTCGGCTCCCTCCATATCATGGGTATAGCGAACGGCATCGGCTTTTTCCTTTGGTTCAACCAGTCATGTAATCCATTCGAACAAGCGGTACAGATAACATGTGGCACCCACGCCTTATCTTAGTCACCTAGTGGATAGCCAAAGTATAACCGGTAATTTTTCCGAAGATCCATCGTGATTGTACGTCGTTATGATTTAGTCGCGAACGAGCCGCACATGTAACAGAATTTGTCGGGGTGATTTTTACACTTTCGAGGCATGATGATCGATGAGTAGGTTGATGTAAATCACCTAAAAAAATAAAATGTGGAAGTGGGTGACACAAAAACAAAAAACACAACACACAACTAGACGTGACTGTTACGCCAAAGAATAAAAGGTTGTACATGTGCAACGTTTGCAAATTTGTGGCCAGCAACCGCTCTCACCTAAAATACCACAAGACAACCTGCCATACATGAGGGTACAGAAACGGTAAAGCAAAAACCTACACCTGCTGTAAGCTTTAACGACAAAATACTCCGCAACATGTATAAAGGACGCATATAATCATATATTGTGTGTATATATAGTATTATATATTATATATAGTTATATGCATATTATATATATTATTGTTATATAAAGGACGCATATTATATACTGTATATATTGTATTATATATTATATTATATATGGTTATATGCAAATTATATATTGATATATAGTATTATGTATGATATTCTTCTTCTTTCTCTTCGCCCGTTCCCGCCTCTATGCGGGGTCGGCGTTTCTGACCAGCCTCCTCCACACAGCCCGGTCCTGGGCTTCTTCCTCCGACAAACCCTTCTCCCTCAAATCGTCCCTCACCTTCTCCATCCACCTTCGCTTCGGTCTGCCTCTCTTTCTCCTGCCATGCACCTCCATATTCATCGTTCTCTTACCCACATAATCTTCGTCCCCTCTCATCACATGTCCATACCATTTCAGTCTACTTTCTTGTATCTTCCTCGAGATTTCTCCAACCTTTGTTGTGCCCCTTATCCTTTCATTCCTTACTCTATCCAACCTTGTCACTCCGCACATCCATCTCAGCATTCTCATCTCCGTTACATCTAGTCTTTTCTCATGATCTTTCTTTATAGCCCAAGACTCAGCCCCGTACATCATAGCCGGTCTTACCACAGTCTTATACACCTTTCCCTTAACCCTTGCGCCTATTCTTCGGTCACACAACACCCCTGAAACTTTCTTCCAATTTTTCCAACCAGATTGCACTCACTCTGTGTTATTTCTGTGTCCAGCTCACCGTCCTCAGCCACTGTCGATCCCAAGTACGTAAACTTACTTACTCTCTTTAACCTCGCTCCCTCTAAACTAATTTCTGAGTCTTGATTTTCGTAGAACCTCAGGTACTCCGTTTTCTTTCTGCTGATTTTCAACCCTCTGTCTTCAAAAGCCCTCCTCCATTCCTCCAATTTTCTTTCTACTACTTCTCTCCTGTTGCTGCACAGAACAATATCGTCTGCAAAGAGCATACACCAAGGGGATTGATCTTTTATCCCCTGGGCCAACACATCCAGTTACACCTACACTACTCCTAACCTGGGTCCTTGCTCCTTCATACATACTTTGCACCAACCTAACGTACTTCTCCGGCACACCTTTCTCTCTCATACACCTCCAAACCTCCTGGCGTGGCACTCTATCATATGCTTTCTCTAGGTCGATGAAAACCATGTGCAGTCCCTTTTGTCGCTCCCGGTGTTTCTCCATCAACTGCCTCAGTGCAAAAATCGCATCAGTTGTTCCCCTACCTGGCATAAAACCCAACTGCTCTTTCCCCACGGTTGTCTCTTCTCTTAACCTTTTCTCTATAATCCTTTCCCAAACCTTCATCGTGTGTGACATAAGCTTTATTCCCCTATAATTTCCACAATCCTGGATGTCCCCCTTCTCTTTGTAGATAGGTACGAGTGTACTATCCCCCCACTCCTCCGGCATTTCCTCTTGTTCATATATCTTCTGCATCAGATCCCACAATAGATCTATGCCCTCATCTCCCAAACAATTCCACGCCTCCACTGGTATCCCATCCGATCCCAATGCCTTCCCCTTCTTCATTCCTTTCAACGCCACCTTCACCTCCCTATTATATATTATATATATATATATCGTATTATATATATATATATATATATATATATATATATATATATATATATATATATATATATATATATTATTTATTACCTATATTATGATCGATCTCATCTCGAAAAATAGACGTGTTAGAGGAAAACCGAAAACAGATTTGGAATCAACGTCCCAACAGCTATCTAGCCCACCCATAATTATATCTAATGAAAAATACTTGTTGGCCAGTGTAATTTTATCATGCAATTACCTGTTAAATTTAATTCAGAATGACCAAGTTTGCGAGGGACAACTGTCAAAGTGCAATATCCTGCTTCCCATTTTCAGTGATACATTGCAACTGTTTCCAGCTCCATTACTGTAGCAGAGTACTGCGCTAAAATCCCTGGTCTATCGCAACTTAATAAATTTTGAAGGATTTAAGGAATAGTTTATCACAGACACCGCACGAACTATACTAAGGTAGTGTTTGTTAGATGTTTAGACGAAGAATAGCCATCTGAGAGGCAGAGTGTAACGACACGTATTTACCTTAAAAAATTTGTTCCGCTTAAATACCCTACAAATGCCAAATGTTCCAGATTTCGTTACAAACAGCTCAGATATACTGTACACGAGTCTTCTCGGTACAAATTTGAGTTCGAAAACAGTGTCTTATCAGTTACGTTACTTACACTTGCACTCCACCTCAATCAAGATGTGGAACATCATCCAACAATATTAGACTATACCGCCAAATGCCGAGGAAAAGCAAGTATTTAGCAGGTAGAGTGTTTACAAAGTTTTAAAAAATAAAAATTTGCAACAACAAATACGTTGTCACGAATGTGATATCCCCAATTCGAGAATCGCTCTTATGCAGAGTACAATTCATTCAATTTCGGTGCGAGCCACGCAGAAAACTGGATGGTCGCGTGTTTGAGACTCCTGCCCTAGACCCAAAATCAAATTATGCAGTGGCTAGTCTAAGGGTCTTCGTCTTTACCGGTATATATATATATATTAGGGTGAGGCTGTAGCCCTTACCATGTTCAATCAAACCTACCTTTTTTTTCTAGTGGGGATCCCCCCGAAATAACAGCAAAATTGGACTTTATTTACCTGTGGCTGGGACAATTATGTGCTTTTTGGGGTCTACGCGTAGACCCCATTTAGTGAAATCGATCACAACTCGAGAACCATTGCACCTAGGAAGATCATTTTGGGTGCTAAATGACCGGAAATATCAAGTTTATATGCGACTTTTGAACAAACATATGGTCTAGGGGGCTTACTTTTCGAGTTATAGCAAAAAACACTGTACCATCATTGTATGTCAACTTGCGAACATTCACTTCCCAAGAAATCAATAAAAACACAGTTCTACTGAATTGTAGAATGTTTATTATGCATATACACTATGTAGTACAGTATACAAAAAAATCACAAACTCAAGAACTACATTTCTTGAGTAGTGTGCCGTTTTCTCTGGTGTGGGACACTCTTCCTGTCATTTTCTGCGACCTGATACCTGTCCCTCAATCTTTGCTGCAGACAGAAAGTCGCTCCTAAGTTTAACCCCTCTCTCCACGCTATCATTCACTACTCTGAAGTTTTCAATTACTTTTAGAGCAGCTTGGTATGATGGATGCTCAGACCACTGGTGGAGAGGCAGGTCCAAAAATGATGTGTCCAGTCCAAGCAGATTGAAAAAAAAACCACAAGTCGGACCCTGCGTACTCAGACAGCTATATGGCGCCGAAGTTACAGGAGGGAATTTGGGCTTTCCGTAGCCCATTCCAAACCGTTTCATGAAGTGTCTGTTGGTCCTGTTGATGTCCTCAGTTGGAGCTTGAGTAGCTCTCATTCTGCTCACTATCTCAGTCTTGACTGGGTCTGCGACTCTGTGGGAGAAAAGTGCCAGAGGCACCAATTCCTCTGTGAGATACCACAGATGTTTTTTTATGGCCTTGGTACTTGGCCGTTGTATCTCTTTGTCAGGATACCTCAAGATTTTCTGCAGGAGATTGAGGTCATTGACTGGTGCGTTGCTTGGTGAGGGGCATTCCATCCACCAAGGGATGTATACGAGTAGTACAAACTTCACAAACCTCGCCGATTTGTCTGGCCTCTCTCACTAATGTCATCTTAGGAGGAGACTTTAACGCCAAACACACTAGTTGGTACCTGCACAACCAAAGCAACACCAGAGGCGCCAACATAGCCACACAACTAAACAGCCTCTTCATTCTTAACAATACAGAAGAACATACACACATACCACATCAAGCAGGATACTCAAACTCCTCCCCAGGCATAACTTTCTGTTCCCCCTCACTAGCAACACATACATAATGGAGAACAGAAAAACAACTGTCATCAGACCACCTGCCCATCATCATTACAACACATTCTACACTCTGCCCCAACAGTCTTAGGCACACTTACAGAAATTACAAGAAAACTGATTGGGAACAGTTCAAAATACAGACTGAGGAACAATTCACCACATTAAACAGCACACCCCTCATAAACATCAATACAACACTCAAGATATTTAATCAGATCATCAATAATGCAAACAAATACATACCCAAGGGCAACATTAGGAAATACGACCCAAATTACACTAGAGAAATAGCCCACCTCATAAGGCAACGTAACAACCTCAAATATAACACACAAACACCACACACAGAAGCCATAAAACAGCAGATACAACAGCTCAACACAGAAATAAACAACAAACTCAAAGAAAAACAAACAGAAACATTCAGGGAATTCATAACAACACTAAACCACTCCACAGATACATCCAGGTTATACTTACAAGACTATAAACAGCATTACCCACTCTAACAGCGGCATTCACACCTCACACGCGGCTATCTGTCGCAGCCAAAATAATATCCCAACATACACACAACAAGCTAACATTCTAGTTAATCACTACGCAAAGATAAGTCACTTAAACAGAGACAACAACCAGAAACACGCAGACAGACAAACAGCCAGACACAAGAAACCCTACAGACTCGACACGACCATTACACCCTTCAATATAGACCAGACCACCAAGATCATCAAAAACATTAAGAATTCGAAGGCTACTGGACCAGACAACATATCTAACATACACCTTAAACACTTGTGCCCACAAGAAATACTAGCTCTCACAAATATCAGCACATATTCATACCAACACTGTATTATTCCTGACATATGGAAACAAGGTAAAATTATTACACTACTCAAACCAAACAAAAATCCAACAGAACCAGCTTCCTATAGACCCATTACTTTACTATGCACACCTTCCAAAGTAACAGAAAGACTAATCTTACAAATCACGAACCCACACATTCCACTATCGCCTACTCAACATGGATTCAGACCTCACCACTCAACCACGACATTACTCACTAACCTCACGCAGCACATCATGGATAGCATCAACTCCATACGACCAGCTCAACGTACACTATTAGCAACAATAGACATTAGTAAAGCATTTGATGCTATCCCACGCTTCCCTCTCATAAATAAAATACTCAACACAAACCTGCACAATAACACCAAAAGATGGCTGAGCAACTATCTTTCAGGAAGATACATGTCACATTTAATGGCAAGTCATCCAAAAACAAGCTTTTTCCGAACGGGGTCCCTCAAGGCTCTGTTCTCTCACCAACACTCTTCAACTTATACATGCATGACATTCCAACACCCATAGATAACAAGCTTACCTTATCATCATATGCAGATGACATCACTCTAACATCCACCCACAACAACATCGACACCGCTACAAATAACCTACAAACATACATAAACAGTATACAAGGCTGGCTCACACACAATAGACTCAAAGTAGCGCCCACAAAATCAACCATCACCTTGCTTACAAGCAACACAAAAGAACACCAGGTAATTCCACAGCTTACACTAAACAACATCAACATTCCACACACTCACAGGACCAAAATACTTGGGGTCACATACAACACATCATTATCTTTTGCAAACCACATTCAGGACATTAAAAACAAATGTACGTCAAGACTTAACACGCTTAGGGTACTAACAGGCACAAACTTTGGACATCAGCAGGAAACAACATCACTCATATACAAACAATATATTCGCTCAGTTATGAACTATGCTAGCCCATGCTTGGCACCCATTATCTCAAACACACACATAAACACCTTACAGACAATACAAAACAACGCACTTCGTATCATTACAGGATGCACTCAAACAACACCAATAGAACACCTGCACACAGAAACAAAAATACTGAAAGTTAGGGAACATTTAGACATGAGGGGAACACAATTCATGGCAGCAGCGACAACTAACCCACCACACCCTTGCCACTACATGTACAATCATGCACCAACACCTCGCACCTTTAAGGTAACACCAGAGATATTATAACCAAATACTTCATTCCATACCACGCCCCACAGACATCACACAGTACAGAAAACACATACACACACACCTAATTAGCCCACAAAGCACTGACACGACTCGATCCGAATGCGGTCCTAGGTGCGAAGCCGCCACCCATTAACAGGTCAGAGATCAGCCTGAGCAGATCGGATCGAGTTAACTTAGCACGATTCCGATGTGGACATCACCCCAACTTACGAACATATAAACACTGACTAGACAACTCCATAGACGACACCTGCCACCTGTGCCAGGACACACCACAAACAATTGAACATATTATGACAGACTGTACCGCTCTAGCACAACAACGAACACAACACAACATCACTAGTGCGCTGAACCTCTGGTCCACTCCGGAGAGGGCGATCGGTTACCTGCGTGCCGCCGGCTTGCTCGATCAGGGTTGGCTGATCGGCTAAACAACAACAACGCTTGAAACAACCCAGCTAAAACTTGTCAGTACATTGAATTTCCATGTAGGTACCTCACTGATATAGTTACTACCGTATTTGGTTAATGCTTGACAAGTGGACAATAGGTATTGAGAGAATTGGTTTGTAACGAGTATCAGAGGAAAGAAATTGCTCAAAGACTTGAATACATAATTATGCACTATACAGCAATGTAACTTGTCAGATTTTTTGGAACTACTACATAATCAGTATTGAATGATGAATTGTATAAACATTTTAGTGCAACACTCTAGAGTCTAGACTAACCTGTATGCTTGTGTGTGGTGCGAGTAAACTCCAGATGTGTCACCACGATTACAAGCTGAGATGAATGAGTGGATGATAGCTGACAGTGCTGTTGGTGAAGTTTTGTTCCTTATGGCTGTAGACTGCAGCAGCTCGTTCTTCAGTATGTCAGGGGGGTCATTGCTGTCTACCCCAGTCTTGGTTCTGCGATGCTTCCGTGCACTCTGGGATGAAGATGATTCAACTCCTTCCGCTTCTTTGAGACTTTCTTCGGTATCTTCTTCACTAACACAGCTGCTCTCTGCATCCAAATCGTGCTGTTGATTATCCGCTTCATGAAATGATCTGCTCCGCTCGCGCTTCTTGTTCCTTGACGCCACAATTGCCTCATATACCTTGTCTCTACCAGAGTATGATGCAGTTCTGCATGTCATCATACTTTGCAGGAAGTCACTATCTGCCTGTAATGCCTCCCTCTCCTCCTTCTTTATCCCTGGTCTATCTCTTCTCTGTTCTAAATTTTTGACTGTTGACCGTTGCCAAAACACCATTGTTTTCTGAAGATCAGCTTTAAATCTCACTAGTCTTGGGCAGTTGGCATCTTGTCTTTCTTTGGCATTGATCTTCGACATTTTTTTGTATTTCTCAAATAAACCTTCAATCTTTTCGGCCATTTTGTGCTCCTGGATTGTTGGTATACCTGCTTTGTTGTAATAAGGCAGGACTTTCCCAACTACCTTCAATGCAGCTCTTCTGACAATGGGAATCTGCTATGTGTCACCCTCTGCTCCCGAGCTATCTTTGAACGAAAGAAAACACATTAACACCTGCTTTTCTGTTGGAAGGCGTGATCCGTTAATCTCTTGATCATCTTCCGTTATCTTTTCTTGGAATATGAACGTGGTATTGTTGTAGTTCCTTGTCGAAGTCGTTGACGTCATATTGTCATAACTTCCTGAAAAAAAAAAAATTAAAACGATTTTCCTGTCACTTGTAAATAGTAAATAATTAAGCAGTGGCTAACAACCACTGCAATGGTTATAATTGTTCACAAAAACATACAAAAATAAGAGAATTTGTGTCATTCAAGTGGGGTTACCTAGCTGAAACCTGCCTACGAAATCACAAAAAAATTAGTTTTAAGCCTATAACTCGAAACGTAAGCCCCTTAGACCATATGTTTGTTCAAAAGTCGTATATAAACTTGATGTACCCAAAATGACCTTCCTAGGTGCAATGGTTCTCGAGTTATGATCGATTTCACTAAATGGGGTCTACGCGTAGACCCCAAAAAGCACATAATTGTCCCAGCCACAGGTAAATAAAGTCCAATTTTGCTGAAACTTCACAGTTTTGTTATTTTGGGGGGATCCCCACTAGAAAAAAAAAGGTAGGCTTGATTGAGCCAAGTTTTAGATTTCGGAGGGCTACAGCCCCACCCTAATATATATTGACGCTAGACCCTATAAAAAGTGTAATTAGATTAAGTAAAGTAATTAATGTTTGCTCGATGGGTTACCAGATCTTCCGATCAAAACAATGAGTCATAAGTAAAGGAAGGTGATTATAAGCCTCGTTGGATTTTCCTTTAATTAAACAAAACGTGCAAATAATAAAAGTCACAATAAAAGTTGCACTTATTATTATAAATTGAATGAACAGTCAGGTAAGCTTGAATGTTTGGGCAGGGAACAGCGTTATAATGCTTGATTTAATTGTGCACTAATGTAAAGTGCTGGAGTTATTGATTAACGTTGGTAACAAATGGAGAAAAACAATAGTAAATTAATGGCAAACGAAAAAAAAGATGGTGCGCGATTAAATGAATTTAGAAATTATTCAAATGAATATAGGCCAAACCTGGTCCCCTGCTAGATTGAATGAACATCTTGCGAGATTAGACGCAGCTTCACTGAGGAGGTTCCTCAGGAAAGCTTTTCTCAGAGTCGAAAATGAGAGAAGGCTTCAAGGGAGATGTCCTTGACTCTGGTCGAACAATGGAGCACCTTGTTTGAGGTAGAGATGTGATGGAGGAAAAAATAATTCTTTTAGAGAGGAGAGCGAACAAGTGCTTGTCTGCAGGATGTCGTTGAATTAGTCGTGTCACTATATATATATATATATATGATGAATAAAACCACGAAGGAAAAAGAAACACAAAGGGGTGCTCAAGCGCTTTCGTCTAATGACATCCTCAGGAACACTGGAGTGAAAGGACAGATCAAGGCAATATATAGGTTACAAAAATAAACATACATACATACATATTCACATATATATACATATATATATATATACATATATATATATATATAAATATATACATATATATAGTAAGCATAGAAAAAATTGTGGGAGGAGCCAACATTTATATGGTCACAGAAGAATAAAGAAATAAAAATAAATATAAATATAAATTGAGAAAAAATTAATTACAAAATAGTGCCTTAGTGATATATATGTCACAGCCTAAATAATCATAAAGAAATAAACAGGCAAATAAAAAAAACCCATAAATACATATACATACACATATATATATATATATACATATATATACACATATATATATATATATATATATATATATATAAAGACACTTTTAGCACTTTGGCCGACCTTCCATATAAATTCAAATGGCTTTTTTATGGAACAGGTCACAAAAGAATAAAGAAATAAAAATAAATATAATATTGTAAGTGGAGTCTACCAATTCAAGCTCAAGAGGGAGGTTTTACAATCGATTTAATAGATGCTGCCAAATTGATATATATGTCACATTATTAAAAAATAAAAATTGAAAGATAAATTTTAAGAGAGGCACACCAATTTATAAGGGAAAAATTACCACATATGCATATTATAGTCACAAACGAATACAAAAATACAAGTAAATATAAATTGGAAAACAAAATGATCCCTAGATGATATATAAAGAACAATAAAATATATATACAACATATTTACGGTATATATACGAAATATAAACGCAATATATACAGAATATATATATTATATATATATATGCATAAGGGAAAAAAAATTACCAAATTTGTTTTTATAATTATTGTCTGAGAAAACGGTAGGTCGCAAAAGAATAAAGAAATAAAAATAAATATAACTTGAAAAAATTACAAATAATACACGTACACATATATACCCGCATACCCAAATATATATATACATATACACACATATATACAAACACACACACACACACACACATATATATATATATATATATACAAGCTTGACCTTCACGAAATGAGAAATCATCCCGCAGAACCTTTGTGAGGTTGTAAGGTAAGGTAAGGTACATACACATATACATATATATATATATATATTTAACTGCATACATACATACATACATACATATACACACATACATACATACATATACACACATATACATACAAACACATTTAACTGCAATGACCACACACATACGCACATACACATACATACATACACATACACTCATACAGCAAAAATTGAAAAATAAAATTGTAAGGGAAACAACAGACAAAAACAAATTTTTTACCAAAGATTTAACAACCTGCCCTTTTTTTTAAATCCATTCTGAAGGAATTCAGAGCAACGGGATCAAGTTGAAACAGACCTTTACTCATGTTAAGGTTATTTGTAAGTTGAATTATAGCCGACTCAAGAATATTTCTATTAACAATGTTGCTAGAGTGAAACAAAACTGAAACATTATTCCAATCAATACAATGGGATAACTCTGACAAATGGACAAAAAGGGCACTGGACAACTGTCCCGTTCTAACGGAATATTGATGCTGTTTTACACGCGTTTGCAAATCCTTTCCCGTCTGACCTATGTAAAAGGAATCACATTGCTTACACCCAATTTTATAGATAATGCCTAAATTATTGGTAGGGCTATTTTTTACTATGATGTTTTTCACAATATTGTTATATGAAAAAACTACACTGATATCCAAAAGTTTAAGTACATTAGCAATGCCTAAGAAGCCCGGGAAAAATGGAAGTACTAATATATATATTCTGTATATATTGCGTTTATATTTCGTATATATACCGTAAATATGTTGTATATATATTTTATTGTTCTTTATATATCATCTAGGGATCATTTTGTTTTCCAATTTATATTTACTTGTATTTTTGTATTCGTTTGTGACTATAATATGCATATGTGGTAATTTTTCCCTTATAAATTGGTGTGCCTCTCTTAAAATTTATCTTTCAATTTTTATTTTTTAATAATGTGACATATATATCAATTTGGCAGCATCTATTAAATCGATTGTAAAACCTCCCTCTTGAGCTTGAATTGGTAGACTCCACTTACAATATTTATATTTATTTTTATTTCTTTATTCTTTTGTGACCTGTTCCATAAAAAAGCCATTTGAATTTATATGGAAGGTCGGCCAAAGTGCTAAAAGTGTCTTTATATATATATATATATATATATATATATATGTGTATATATATGTATATATATATGTGTATGTATATGTATTTATGGGTTTTTTTATTTGCCTGTTTATTTCTTTATGATTATTTAGGCTGTGACATATATATCACTAAGGCACTATTTTGTAATTAATTTTTTCTCAATTTATATTTATATTTATTTTTATTTCTTTATTCTTCTGTGACCATATAAATGTTGGCTCCTCCCACAATTTTTTCTATGCTTACTATATATATGTATATATTTATATATATATATATATGTATATATATATATATGTATATATATGTGAATATGTATGTATGTATGTTTATTTTTGTAACCTATATATTGCCTTGATCTGTCCTTTCACTCCAGTGTTCCTGAGGATGTCATTAGACGAAAGCGCTTGAGCACCCCTTTGTGTTTCTTTTTCCTTCGTGGTTTTATTCATCATAAATACTTTTCACGTGTCACTTTCGTGAAATAATTTTTCATATAATGAACACCACGCGTTCCTTCGCCTTGCTGTTCCCTCTATTGTCCCCGTTTGTGTCGGTGTTTGCTTCTACATTAATGAAGGGGCATGCAATTCGGATCCGACGGAAGTTTCTTACTAATTGTCTGGAGGAGCAGGTCCTTCCCAAGTCCCTCCTTCCGATTCGCCTCAGAGAAATGGACGACCATCCGTTCAACAACTTTAGCAGAGTAATTTTAAAGAAACATATTGAAGTCACCAGACAAAATGAGTGGTCCACTTTCAAAAATTTAGGCATTGCCAAACGTAATGTTTTGACTGTTATTCCCCAACCGTGGATCCAACCTTTGTTTGATGAAATTTACAACGAGTTGCGTCGGAGAACTTCTTCACTTCGAAACATTTTGGATCGCAAAATTAAAAGTCTCATTCGAAATAGTCAGTGGAGTAAAAAAGCAAGCTCAAAGTGTGTTTTGAACCTTTCTTCGAAAAACATTAGTGACGATGCAAAAAGTGCCCTTGGATTTGGTATGTCCTTTTATATTGTTAAAAAACCTACTGCTTTACAAATTTGTCATAGTCTTGCTCGTTTTGAAAAACAGTGTAACCTTCCTCAGTTTTTAGTTAACATAGTTAAAGGCCTGGTCTATGGTGCTGCGAATATTTCTTACGAAGATAACTTTCCTAAACGTTTCCGCAATAGCCTTTCACAATTAAAAAAGATAGTGAGCTCCATATTACTAAAGCAGACAAGGCTAACACCTTAGTCATTATGGACAAAGTGGATTACATTGGAAAGATGAATGAGCTGCTTCAGGACCCCGCCACATACGTGAAACTTAGGAAGAACCCACAGGATGATGTCATCAAATCTTTCAATAGTGGCTTGAAACGCATTCTCAAAGATCATAAGGATTTAATTCCCCTTTTTTTGTCCACTTCACCTGCTTTGCCTTATCTTTATGGTCTTATTAAAACCCACAAACCGGGTAACCCTATGCGCCCTATTATTAGCTCGGTGGGCTCTATTACCTATAAACTCTCCAAATGGCTTGTTAATGTTTTGTCCCCCATTCTTGGAACTGTCTCTGATTCACACGTAAAAAATTCCATGGATCTCACTGAAAAATTGAATATGTTCGCATTAATACCAACGATAGATTGATCAGTTTCGACGTTTGTTCATTGTTCACAAAAGTTCCGATTGATGATATGCTTGACTTTCTCGCCAGAGAATTACATAATTATGATTTACCATTACCTGCACACACTGTTTTGGAGCTTATTAAGCTTTGTATCAAGGATTGTAAATTCACTTTCAATGGCGAGCATTATCAACAAGTTTTTGGGATGGCCATGGGCAACCCTTTGTCGCCCCTTCTCTCCAATATTTATATGGAGTTTTTTGAAATTACTTACATTCCGAGAATCCTGGGGGTTGGCATCCCTTGGTTGCGGTACGTCGACGATATTTTGTGTATCTGGCCCATGAATCGTGACCTGGATGACTTCCTCCTTCAGTTAAATGACCAAGTCCCCTCCATTAAATTACTTTAGAAGTGGAACAAGACAACTCAATCCCGTTTTTGGATGTGCGTGTTCATAGGGATAGCCCGGGTTTTAAGTTTAGTATATATCGGAAAAAAACAAACAATTTGTCCTACGTACACTTTTACTCTGGACATGACACCCCTATTAAAAAGGCCATATTTTCCTCAATGTTTCTCCGCGCTCTTAGGATCGCCAGTCCTGAATACATCGATGCCGAATTGGAAAATATCAACGGTATTGGAAGTGAGTTGTGTTACCCATCTGCGTTCATGGAATCTTGTCTTAATAAGGCTAAACGAACCTTCTATCGTGTGAATAATAACACTCGCACCTTGTCAAAGAATATTTTAGTACTTCCATTTTTCCCGGGCTTCTTAGGCATTGCTAATGTACTTAAACTTTTGGATATCAGTGTAGTTTTTTCATATAACAATATTGTGAAAAACATCATAGTAAAAATAGCCCTACCAATAATTTAGGCATTATCTATAAAATTGGGTGTAAGCAATGTGATTCCTTTTACATAGGTCAGACGGGAAAGGATTTGCAAACGCGTGTAAAACAGCATCAATATTCCGTTAGAACGGGACAGTTGTCCAGTGCCCTTTTTGTCCATTTGTCAGAGTTATCCCATTGTATTGATTGGAATAATGTTTCAGTTTTGTTTCACTCTAGCAACATTGTTAATAGAAATATTCTTGAGTCGGCTATAATTCAACTTACAAATAACCTTAACATGAGTAAAGGTCTGTTTCAACTTGATCCCGTTGCTCTGAATTCCTTCAGAATGGATTTAAACAAAAAGGGCAGGTTGTTAAATCTTTGGTAAAAAATTTGTTTTTGTCTGTTGTTTCCCTTACAATTTTATTTTTCAATTTTTTGCTGTATGAGTGTATGTGTATGTATGTATGTGTATGTGCGTATGTGTGTGGTCATTGCAGTTAAATGTGTTTGTATGTATATGTGTGTATATGTATGTATGTATGTGTGTATATGTATGTATGTATGTATGTATGCAGTTAAATATATATATATATATGTATATGTGTATGTACCTTACCTTACCTTACAACCTCACAAAGGTTCTGCGGGATGATTTCTCATTTCGTGAAGGTCAAGCTTGTATATATATATATATATATATGTGTGTGTGTGTGTGTGTGTTTGTATATATGTGTGTATATGTATATATATATTTGGGTATGCGGGTATATATGTGTACGTGTATTATTTGTAATTTTTTCAAGTTATATTTATTTTTATTTCTTTATTCTTTTGCGACCTACCGTTTTCTCAGACAATAATTATAAAAACAAATTTGGTAATTTTTTTTCCCTTATGCATATATATATATATATATATATATTCTGTATATATTGCGTTTATATTTCGTATATATACCGTAAATATGTTGTATATATATTTTATTCTTTATATATCATCTAGGGATCATTTTGTTTTCCAATTTATATTTACTTGTACTTTTGTATTCGTTTGTGACTATAATATGCATATGTGGTAATTTTTCCCTTATAAATTGGTGTGCCTCTCTTAAAATTTATCTTTCAATTTTTATTTTTTAATAATGTGACATATATATCAATTTGGCAGCATCTATTAAATCGATTGTAAAACCTCCCTCTTGAGCTTGAATTGGTAGACTCCACTTACAATATTTATATTTATTTTTATTTCTTTATTCTTTTGTGACCTGTTCCATAAAAAAGCCATTTGAATTTATATGGAAGGTCGGCCAAAGTGCTAAAAGTGTCTTTATATATATATATATATATATATATATGTGTATATATATGTATATATATATATATATATGTATGTATATGTATTTATGGGTTTTTTTATTTGCCTGTTTATTTCTTTATGATTATTTAGGCTGTGACATATATATCACTAAGGCACTATTTTGTAATTAATTTTTTCTCAATTTATATTTATATTTATTTTTATTTCTTTATTCTTCTGTGACCATATAAATGTTGGCTCCTCCCACAATTTTTTTCTATGCTTACTATATATATATATATTTATATATATATATATATGTATATATATATATATGTATATATATGTGAATATGTATGTATGTATGTTTATTTTTGTAACCTATATATTGCCTTGATCTGTCCTTTCACTCCAGTGTTCCTGAGGATGTCATTAGACGAAAGCGCTTGAGCACCCCTTTGTGTTTCTTTTTCCTTCGTGGTTTTATTCATCATAAATACTTTCACGTGTCACTTTCGTGAAATAATTTTTCATATATATATATATATATATAACACAAACTCAGAATGGTTCCCTGAGAACATTATATGTTAAACACAGACCGTGCATGGAACAAGGAACTCTTCTGGGAAAATTAAATCCACTATAGTCCGAATAAGTAATGGTAAATGACAAATACCATAGTTTTTTCTTTTTCATGATTTTAGCCCGACGTGGGCAACGGGTCTCTCGCAAAGAGATCCCATAAATATAGCTTCCCTCACCAGCTATCTGCAAAGCAGACAGGATCCAGCTTTGGGACATGGATCTAGGGTTTAAAGCAAGCCTAGATCCCTACATTCAGAACCTCTATATAAGTAAAAGACTCGTTGCATTCACGTCGTGTTGAATAAATCAAAGAAAAAGGGGGTAACTATTGTATTTTTAGCCAAAAAAAACAAAACTTAAACCTCAACCGGGACATTGAGCGTCCACTTTTCAAGGCACGAAACACGTCCGTTTAGTATACACAAACTCAGAATGGTTCCCTGAGAACATTATATGTTAAACACAGACCGTGCATGGAACAAGGAACTCTTCTGGGAAAATTAAATCCACTATAGTCCGAATAAGTAATGGTAAATGACAAATACCATAGTTTTTTTCTTTTTCATGATTTTAGCCCGACGTGGGCAACGGGTCTCTCGCAAAGAGATCCCATAAATATAGCTTCCCTCACCAGCTATCTGCAAAGCAGACAGGATCCAGCTTTGGGACATGGATCTAGGGTTTAAAGCAAGCCTAGATCCCTACATTCAGAACCTCTATATAAGTAAAAGACTCGTTGCATTCACGTCGTGTTGAATAAATCAAAGAAAAGGGGGTAACTATTGTATTTTTAGCCAAAAAAAACAAAACTTAAACCTCAACCGGGACATTGAGCGTCCACTTTTCAATGCACGAAACACGTCCGTTTAGTATACACAAACTCAGAATGGTTCCCTGAGAACATTATATGTTAAACACAGACCGTGCATGGTGGATTTAATTTTCCCAGAAGAGTTCCTTGTTCCATGCACGGTCTGTGTTTAACATATATATATATATATATATATATATATAATATTATATATATATATATATTATATATATATATATATATATATATATATATTAGGGTGCATCAAATTTCCCATGATTTTTCAAAAAGCTTTATTTCAATCTGTCCCTATGATTACTGTGTTCCAATGCCTGAAATAGCACATTTGGTCAAATTTCAAAGATTTATGTCGTCATCTAGGGGGTCCACATCATTGATGCAATATTTAGTATTGGAGTTAAACTGACCAAAAATTAAACATTTTATATCCCAGTTTCCGTGTTTGCAAAAGTATCAGAACCAGTAAAAATGTATTAAATAATCAAAACAGGGATACATTACATTGATTTCTACATTACATTCTGACATCTGACATTACATTCTGGTTTATACATTACATTATTGATACTATACATTATTGGTAATACAAGCAAGTCAAAGTCAAAAGAACACTACTTTAATAAAAATGTTCAAGAACTGTAAATGAACATGAACATGAACAATTAGTTTAGTCTCTAGTTTTCCTCTTTCGAAGATTAGGAAGCTTCTTTCTGTCAGATTCAACAACTTGTAGAACATTTTGGTTATGTTCTGATCTGGCAGCCATGAGGAAATCAGAACTTAGCTTCACCCCACACTCAGTCTGATCATTTATGACATTAACTGCTGAGATGTGTCTCTGGATGTTTGAAAGGAAGCTAATTCTGGCCAATTTTCGATATTATGAGTCAGGAAAGAACTGTCAAGTTCCAGAACAGAGAAAATGTACCATGAATCTCCGTTGATTAAGTCGCCAAGCTTTGTCGTGCTGGAAATGGAGTTTGGAAATTTGGGTTTCCCAAATCCCGTACCAAATTGATGTTGTGGTAAAGATGCTTGATCTTGTGCTGGCTTTACTGCTATAAGTTTCTCAGCCAGATAGCGGCATTCAGCTTCAGGGACTGCATCATTAAAGAGTGTGAGAGGTACCATCTCAGCAGTCAGGTACCATAGGTGATGCTTGAGAGCTTTTATCGCACTAGATGATATGCTGGGGCTGAGTTTTTCATATCTGAGGATATCTTGGTAAAGACAGAGGTCATTCCATGGAGCCTCGACCGCGCTTGAACAGGTGATCCACCACCAGCTGTACAGAAGCAAACAAAGTTGACAAACTCACGCAGTTTGGGTCGTGCTTCCGTGGTAATGGTTCCAGAGGGAAGAGAGCTGATCTGCTCCTCCAGCAGCACCATCTTAATGGAGTAGAGAAGCTTGGCCATCCACCTAGCCTTGTGTACAGCACCAGGATGTTGAAATGAAAACTCTCTACTTGTCCCATCCAAGTATAGCAAATAAAGATCAGAAAATTCTTTGTAGTCATCACGTTGATGCTTCACAACAGACTGCACACATGAAATCGCTCTGGCCCTATAGTCATGGATTATGGTTTGTACATCATCTGAATAAGAGGTACCATCCAAAAATTAAGTGCCTGATTATTGTTGTGCAGAACTGTGTCAAAATGCTTTCGGAACCAACAGAATATGGTAACTTCTGGTGACATTGGTGGTTCTATTTTCAGATCATTGAAGACTTGTGTAAGGATTACCTCGCCAATGTGATGCTGACAAACTGACCACAGTAAAGCTCAACCTATGTCCTGTTGCAGACTAACACATGCAGCACTCACATGACCAGTGTTACTAGTTGTTGTGTCAAAAGTCATGTTCATACTGAGTCAACACAATTCCATTATCGGAGAAGCTCCATGGTGAGATTAGCAGTGATTTGACCAGCTGGCTGATCTGTATTTGGCTTGTAGGAAGGCACACCAAGAAGTTTGATGTCATAGGAATTGCCAACTGCTATGGTGAGCCTCTCTTCAGCTTTAGTTTGGTATGACAGAGTTGACATCAGTTTAGAATCCCAGTGAAGAGACAGGAACTGTGGTGGAACCCAGGACTCTTTGACCAATGATGCAAGCTCTTCACCAACCTTATGTCTTGCTCTGTCGGCAGTAGAATATGAGTGTGAAACTTTTTTTGTCACCTGATTCCTCAATGATGGCTTTGGTAAATGCTGCTTATTGGGCCGGTGTGATCTTCATGCATGTAGACAGGGAAACCATCCTATGGGATTTGAGTATGTCATGACTTATAAAAGCAGTTGTTCCTAAACAAGTTGCTTGGTGAGATTTTTGTGTTTTTGGTTTGTAATCCTCTATATTGCCCTCTTTATCCTCAACATCACTGTTGCTTTCCTCACTGTGCTCAATCTGAACTTTGCTTGTAGATATTGTGCTTCTTTATGAGCTTTAAGCTGTTGTTCTGCTTGCATCATTTCCTTTTCCTGCTTTCTTTGGACTTTTGATGTGAGCTTTTTGTCATGGCTTCCAAATGATGCGACTCTGTCTGATTTCATTGACTGCAAGAACTCCAGATCTTCAGGATCTTTTATGAGTTGCTCAGCATTCCTTGGCCACAACTGAAATGTTTCTTGTAACTCCTTTTCAATCCCTTAAGCTTCGCAACTGCACCAGGCGAAGAACGCCGATCCACTGGAAGTTCCCTAAGTTTTGCATTTTTTGCGGATAGTGCTATAATTTTTTCAACAGCTTTCCTCTCAGTAATCATGGCAGACATATATATATATATATATATATATATATATATATATATATATATATATATATAAGTAAAGTATGTATTGTCTGCAGTCGTGACCAAAACTTTAAATCAAAGTTTGAAGGACTTTCATTTTTATTGTGGGTTTAATATGGGCCCCGTCAATCAATCAGTCAGTCGGTGATTGATTTGGGCATGTGCATGATGAAATGAGAGAGCTGTTTCGAGCTACCAATCTGTTTTTATAGTAAAACAAAGCTCTTCGTAGAATCCCGGCTTCCTTTTAGAGACTTTCACCTTTAGAAATTTGAACAGGTTCTCAATCTGATTGAGGTCAGGAGAGTTATGAAACGATACCAAACATAAAATAAGTTTTTTCACAAACAACTCAAACAGCTTAAGGTGAGTGGAAAGATGTACTTTGCTGCTAGATACACGGAATATCCGCCCTTTTCCGTTGTTCTCGAACGATGTTGTTCGAGGATGTTTAAATAGACATGGAAACTCATCTAGTATATCTAGGAATCTTATTATCCCAACTACGGGTGGGTGAGCGTGCCCCACGGGTCACCTGAGCTCGAGCAGAAACTGGATGTCCCTCCCAACCCAACCAGATGCCAACAGCTGGGAACGAACTCGGATTCTCACCGTCCAGAGTCTGACACCATAACCACTGGGCTACCGGGCACGGTCATCTAGTATACAAGTTACATAATTACTGAATAGAACAACGCTGATAAAAAAATGTCAGTCATAAATTAATTTTGTTAAAATGAACATTATGGGATCCAGCATTTACAACTTTACTGTTAGAATCTTCAAGGCTAAAGTTCGTATTCACAAGTTATTTGTTACGTACAATATGGCAACTTCACTTTGTTTTTAGGCGTAAACCCGGAAAAAAACCTTGATTTGTTTATTATTATTTTCATCAGTGGAATGATCCCTTATTATCTACTTACGTAACAGGTTCGTGATTCAGTAGGAAACTAAAATCTCCCAATAAGTATCGGTTTCCATATTTAGATTAATGTTTAATTTCTATATGTGAACCATTATTGTGAAGAAACCTTATCTGCGTCGGTAAACGAACCCCATTCTTGCCTTTTCTGGCATATATCAATCCCTCTATTATCGAAATCGTTTCGGGGATCGACGTAATCTGAAACTCTTTAAAATAAAAATGAAAATTCCCCCGCATAATCAAAGTCAGACGTAACGTGAAATGAGAATATTCAGAGGAGAGATAGGGCAGGTTTTGTCATCTATTTCCATCTCCGTCCCCTTATGAATTATTTATGACATCGTATCGCCTGAAAACAATGAGTTGGACCAGTGAGGGAGCTTGGAGAGCGGAGAAGGGGCAGGGACTTCTTGTTTTCCTACAGGAAGGGTGCCCCCGATGAACGGGAAAGAATATTGGGAGAGTATTTCGACAAGACTTTTATGAAAAGTTTAAAAGTTTTGTATTAAAAATTAATTTAGGATATGCTAGGCAATGTTACTTATACCCTTCCTGCCCCTTGTAATGTACGGAGCGCGAGCGTACACACACACACACATATATATATATATATATATATGCCTCAGTGGTGTAGTGGTTAGCGTCGCTGACTACGAATCCATCGGCCCCGGGATCGAGACCAGGTGACGGCAGGCGGCGCGCAGCAAAACCCAGCTGTTCATCCTTCCACACAATAAAGAAAGTGGTTGGTAGATAAATCGGTACCCTGGATAGCCTAGTGGTTAAGACGCTGGGCTGCTGGTGGGGCGTGGTTTGAATTCCACGTTAAACTGTATGTCTAAGGTGGAGTGACAAGCTTGACCTTCATCAGAATGAACAGTTCAGGCGAAAGCAAGCCAAAGGTGTGTGTGTGTATATATATATATATATGTGTGTGTGTGTGTGTGTACACACAGTATGTGTCGGGTACATGTGGAAGTTGATGCGTTGTGCACAAAGTAGCTTGTGAATGTTTTATGGAAGGGAACATATTTTCATTGGTTTCATTTCATGATTAAATGAAGCCTGAATAGAGAGATGTGAAGCTGCCTTTATCATCTCGCCTGATTTGTTTGGCTAATTGCTAATACGTTTGTGTCCAGTATTCTTCTTCGATGGAAAGGTTTCTTCACAAAAGCCGATCATCAAAAAGACCTAAAGCCTAATTTTGTGATAAATTCCCGTCTTGTTTTAGTTCTCTGCTTTCCACCTCCTTATTATGAATAAAGATTTATCAGTTTAATGCTTTTTCTTTGTTGTAGAGTTAGAAGGTATTTAAGGTTAAAAAAGCTAAACTGGTTATAGAAAGTATCATTCTTTCCTTTTCGAGTGAAGAGTCGGTCAATTTAAATAATATCATAGTTTTATGCGTTTTATTCTTGTTAATCATTATTTCAGTAGACAATATAGGTGCGCTGTCAGTTTAAATAGTTGTATCGTGACGCGGCCAAAGACAAAAAAAATATACAGGGAGATTAAAGAAATGTTAACACTCGTATGGGTTTTTCCGTTACGGGGATGCGAAGGGCTCTGGAAGCAAAGTTTGACCGCTTTCATACGTGCAAAAATATCCGTGGACAGCGAGTAGAGACTGTATGAATCACTGTTTGCATCACAAAAAATGTTTACAAATAAATTGGAAATAAAAAATAAAATCCCATACGAGTGTTAAAATGTTTTTTAATCACCCTGTATATTGGGCCACTCGTCCATGGCGAGTGAGATTTGTCACAGGACAAGTGAACACTTCAAGATCTAATTATTTTTTAACAATACCCGAAAGATTTCTTTGCATGCTATTAAGTAAATATGATTTTTTTATTCATCTTAAACTTCCTTCTTAATAATGAACTGCAATGCATTATAACTACTGTACAATAGCAGTTTTTTCACTCATTCTAAGGACCAATGGGAGGATGAGGAAAAAAGGGGGAGTTCTTGGCGAGTAAGGTCTTCATTGTGATTGGCAAGTGAAACGTCAAAGTATTTCGGGGAAAGGCCTTGGAATCATATCATTTTTTTTTTTTTTTTTTTTTTTTTCCGAGAGAGAGAGAAGCCTAATCTTAACCACTTTGATTGTTACTGGTTTATAACGTAAAGTTGGCATTATAATAATGATAAGGGTTAATTGATTGAGAATGATTGAAGGTTAAATGACAAGGCTGGAGTTACCAAATTATAGTGGCCTAGAATCACCAACTTATAATGGTCTACGAACCACCGATTTGCTGTGGCTAAGACAGTAGGCTTACTATAATTTACGAATGATGATATTGGAATGAATGATTAAGGGTCACCAGCTTGGCTTACACCCAAGCAAACAATATTAAGAAGGTTAGAGAAATTACCTTGTTGTTTTGTGTTTAATTAAGAAAATAAATCAGTTATTTGTTCACAGCGATTAACATTTCAATGCAGGTATTTATGATGATTAACAATTATATAACGGCATTTGTACTATGCTAAAGATGACTGAGTATTAGCAATAAGGAAATGGTTATACAGACTAATTGTTAAGTAATTACAATGATGATAAACACTAAATTAGGTAGGCTAATACGATATGCAAAAAATGAACACAGAATAAATATGCAAGTCTAGTGACAGCTGAAATAATGCACGTACGGTTGGTACAGTAAATGGATTACGTAATACACGGATTTAGATAGGCTAATGAGTTATGCACAAATGGAACACAGAATAAATGATGTAAGCCTATTGATAGCTGAAATAATGCACGTACGGTGGGTACAGTAAATGGCTTACGTACGACTGATTAAATAGGCGATATGCAAAAGTGAACACAAAATAAATGATGTAGCCTATTCATAGCTGAAATAATGCCCGTACGTTTGGCACAGTAAATGGATTAGGCCGTCAAGAATGAAATGCATAAAAGAACATATAAACCAGTAGGATGCGCGATACGTAAATTATACCAGTGATCAAAATAACAGGGTGATACAAAACTACGATATTGGTACGACACTTAAAATAGGCGTACTGCAGTTTTAACGGGAGAGTTAGTTTGAACGGTATTGAAGACACCTTTTAGGTATGGCCTAAACGCGGTCCTGTGTAGGCTTCGTGAGAATTGCTTAACACAAAAGCGAAGGGTAGGCTTACCGAAGTGTGACTTGGAACGGAGGCCGGCTGAGGTCGTAATTGCGTTACGTGGAGATAGTAAAATCACGAGGGGACGTAACTAACGGAATGAGAGTTGGTAGAGAGCCTTATTTGATGATAGACTTTGTGTAGGCCTGACCGAAGCCTTGAAGGAACAGCTGGCCGCTCTCCGGCGAAGGTCGGAGAGCGGGTGGCTTGACGATTGGTGCTACTGACGAAGGTGTTGAGAGTGATGCGTGCCGACCAAAAAGAGCCAATGGCAAGCGAGGATGGGGGGCGATCGCCCCGCCTTGAGCTAATAAATTATTATTATTTTCCCAGTAAAATTGCTAGTTACAATAGGATGAGAATGAAAGTGAAAAAATTTCTGCGCCTTCGGCGCTAGCTCTTGCCTCCCCTACTACTAAAAATCTAAAATGGTTTAGAATCCTGAAAACTCTTAATCCGGCCCTGAGAATAATTTTCTTTTATAAAGGTAACAGTCCAAGGAAATGCTTAATCTCGAAATTAACACTTTTTTATGCTTATATTAATACAAATCTGAGCATCCTAATTGGGGTTTGCATTGAATATTATGTTACTAATCAGATTTTTATCATAATTTTTATATTTTTTGTAATATAATTTTTATATTTTTATTCATAATGTGTCTTAGCAGTAGCTAGTTAATCCTCTCTAACTGAAAGATAAGCTCATCATGAACGTACATAAAAATTATTTATCTCTATTTCAATTATACTTCTACAATTAGTTCCAAGTTCGCCCTCCCCCTTGGCAAATTTCTGGGTACGCCCCTGGTGGACTCTGCCTTTTATAAACTCGTAGGACGCCAACTTTCGTGGGCCTTTGAGACGCCTAAACAAGCGTTCTGTTGTTTCTTTATCCTTGACAAAACCACGTGTGTTTTTCGATTCCTGATGATTCCAAGATATTTGAGAATGGCGGGGAAAGTAATTCCTTTGTCTGTTCTTTGTCTTTTGCTCTCTCTCTCTCTCATGTATATATATATATATATATATATATGACAAAAATATCGCACTGTCGCGACGAAGTATGAAGAAGGACACCACTCTTCAGGAAGAGTTAATTTTTATTTCTTTAACACCAGTACAGTTTCGACTCCTCGCAAGCCCTTGTCAATTGGTAATGACCGCATAAACAGAGAACAGAATTTATATACACCTAGAAGTTAATTATCAGGGATTAGCCGACTGAACCTTCCCATCCTCCTACCAGGGGATAGTTAAGTGACCCTTCCGACCCTGGGTCACTTAACTATCCCCTGGTAAGAGGATGGGAAAGTTCAGTGGATCACCTGAAGATCCGTCACTGCAGCCTTTTTTAGTTAGCTTTGTAAGGCTAACTAACGAAAATATCACGACCTAACCTAACCAATCGCTAGGTCAACTTACGCCCTTGACGATTGGTCAGGTTAGGTAGTGATATTTTAGTTAGTTAGCCTTTAAAAGCTAACTAAAAAAGGCTGGGGTGACGGATCTTCAGGTGATCCGGGTCAGTCAGCTAATCCCTCTATACATACATACATAACTTGATTGAAGGGTTTGTTCTTGGGAAACCGTAACTTAGTAAACTTAGTAAGGAATAAGAGGACGAGGAAATGGTACGTGTTTATTTACAGACGTTTCGGAAATTTCAATTTCTATCATCAGTGCTAAAAATTTAAAATGAAATTTAAAGAATGAATAAATATGATGACCAAAAACTTATACAGTATATTTAAATAAACGTGTAATATTAACAGTATATTTACTGTATATATTTAAGTAATTAAAATTAAAAATAAAATAATATAGAATATAGGAGAGTGATCAATAGTCAAAATATAAAAAAGTTAAAAGGTGAACAAAATTAAGAAGTGTCTTACCAGGTTATTATCAGGGTGAGGGAGTAATTGAATAGAAGGTTGGGAATGATTGGTTGTTGGAAAAATCCATATTAGAAAAGTTGGAGCCAGAAGGAGTGATGGTAGATTTCTTTTCGGTGGTAAGGTATGAGAGTTTATCTGGCTCTGTTTAAGTTAAAGGCGGAACTATAGTCATTGAGGGTTGATTTAATACTGAGGATGTATAGGGACTAGCAGGGTTGGCAAAAACCCAACTGGTTTTTTGCTGGGTAGTTGGTTTTTTGTTTTTTGCTGGGTTTTTGCCAACCCTAGACTCTAGAGTGCGGAGGTCGGTTAGTTGGTTGGTCTTCGCTATTAAATTGTTCTTAGCTGGGAACTTCATAGCGTTCAAGTTGTCGTTCACTCTTTTACTTTACGCTTCACTCGAAATAATTCCTTCCTTCATTCGTAATTTTTAGATTTAAGACGGTTTTTTCTAGTTAATATCTTCTTTTTTCTCGTATTAATTATGGTGAATAAATGTGTTTATAACCCTTTTCAAAAGGGTCGAAATTAATGGCACAATTATTGTTTATGTCTCCCCTTCTTACTAAATATTTGACTCGTATTCTGATTTTTATACTATTTTCCACAACAATTCTTCGTATGATAAATGTACATCTGCAACATAAACATTTCTATTTCTTCTCATACTAATTTCTAGTTCTTTTCTCTTGAAATTAACACCCCCTCTTTTGCTTTTTAAATATTATCTAGTATTTAAATGCGTTTAAAAAAGTTGTTTCAACACTATATGTGTTACGTTGTATATGTGGCTCCAAATATGCTTTTAGTTGAACGCATTTATGGTATAATGTAAATTTTCTGTTGGGGATCGAATGTGTGTTTTAGCACCTCGCATCAATTATGTAAAATCTGTATTAAATGAAAGTAAAAACATTTGTAAACATCATCATTTGTGTTTTTAAAAATTTCCCGTAATTGAAAAAACTTTTGGTGGAAATTCAATAAAAATATGTTGTTTCATCGTATCCCGAAAAGAGATTTCATGATTTAAGTTTTGAGAGATAGCGAGTGGTCTGGTCTCCCGCATTTAATTACCTTCCCTTTCGCATTCACAGTGAACTCCATTGGCAGAAATTCACTTCATTCTTCTTTATGTATTATAGCAATGGGCAAACACAGCACGTGGAAGTGGAGGAAAGAAACGCAGTGAGAATCTTCGTCATTTCTTTCCTTCATTATACGTAGTTCTAAACATTTTTTCTTTTTGACGCAATTTACACTGCATTTTATATATATATATATATATATATATATATATATATATATAATCAAACAAAGAAACTCATTACGCCAGAAACACAGTCCCACTGCAGAAGACATCGACCTCATACACCACCTTAACACTGACATCACAAATCTAATTAACACTAAACAGTCAGAAAACTGGGAATCCTATTTAACTACACTCAATCACAAGACCAACAGCACCCAACTTTGGAAAACCTTGAAAAAAATCCACACTTCACATACTAACCCACCCACCCACACACGAAGCTCTCCTTTCCAACTGTAACCAAATTCCATCCCCACAAAAACACTGCAACCTACTCATGCACCACCACTCAAAAATTAGCCATAAAATCACTGTTCCCAATAATAGAAAAATCCTCAAAAACATACGGAAACTCTCGGCCGACCCACAACAACCACATCCATTTACACCCCAAGGCACAGCTGCAGCCATAAAATCCCTTAAAAACTCTCATGCCGAAGGCCCAGACCACATTTCAAACATACATCTCAAACACCTTGGTCCAATTGCTCTTGCAGCCCTCACAAACATATTCAATTACTCCTGGCTTCACAATATCATACCCTCTACCTGGAAGCTGGCACACATCATCCCGATACTGAAACCCAATAAACCCCCAACCTACCTGCTTCATACCGGCCAATCTCCCTTCTCTCAACCATTTCCAAAGTCCTCGAAAAACTGATATTAAGACGCATACAACCACACATTACATTTTCACAAACCCAACACGGCTTCGGGTCCGCCCACTCCACCACAACGCTTCTTACAAACCTAACCCAACACATCTTAGATGGCTTCAACCAACTATCCCCCCCTGCCCGCACAGTCCTTGTTGCCATCGACATCAACAAAGCTTTCGACACTGTCCCACGCCACATTCTTGCACAAAAGATCATTGATCTCGACATCCCCACCAATGACAAGAAATGGCTTACTAATCTCATTACAGGCCGACTTGGCAAAGTCATACACAAACAACACTCATCCAAAACCTACAGACTATACAATGGCGTCCCACAGGGCTCCATACTCTCTCCAATCCTCTTCAACCTTTTCATGCACGACCTCCCACAACCTCTCTCCCCCGATGTCCACGTCTCCTCCTATGCAGATGACCTGACCATAACAGCACAACACCATAACCGTAACACCGCCACACGCCTGATCCAGCAGTACATTACCAATCTGGAACTCTGGCTGACTAACAATAGGATGTCAGCATCCCCTCAAAAATCCTCCATCACCCTCCTAACCTCAGACCGCCACGAATCCCAAGCACCCGAGAGTCACCCTCATGGGACATCCCCTACCTCTAAACAAAACCCCAACAATCCTTGGCCTCACCCTAGACACACACGTCCTTTTCCCCTCACATATCAAACATTTGCTCCAAAGCAACAAAAAACTCAACGCTCTCAGAACACTCACCTCCACAACATTCGGTCAGCAGAAGGAATCCCTTAGTATCCTATACAAACAGTTTGTACGTACTACCCTAACTTACGCTGCCCCGGCCTGGTCCCCGTCCATCTCCCACACAAACCAGAAAAAGATACAGACCACACAAAACAGAGGTCTCAGAAGCATTACTGGCTGCCTCCGAACCACACCCATCCCACATCTACATGCAGATACGAAAATACTCCCCATCGAACACCACATGAACATGACAGGGACTCAATTCTTCTCCAGAGCACTGGCCCCAGACCACCCCTGTCACCATCTCACATTACACAATCCTCCACCCCGCAACAAAAAACGTACTCCTGCTGCTCACTATTCGCAGCTACTGAACAATATCCCCCCTCCTCCCTAAACATCAACCCCATTAAACATCTCCACACAGAATTTACCCGGAAATACCTACTCGACCAACCACACAACACTGTCCTTCACGATACTCCCCCTGTAGTCCATCAGAGCGAACAAACCCTCCCAAGGAAAACAAGAGTTACTCTGGCCAGGCTCCGTTCAGGCCACCACCCCTCCCTCCAACAATACAGACACAGACTCCACCTAGCTGACACCTCCACCTGTCAAAAATGCTACCTCCACCCTGAGGACACAGAACACCTACTCTTACACTGCCACACTCTCTCTCAACAAAGACACAACTCCAACATTACCTCTCTACGAGACCTATGGACCCGTCCCACGGTGGTCGCGGGATACCTGAGTGCCGCCGGGTTCGCATAAGAGAACCCGGGGGCTACGAAGTAAGTATATGTGTGTATATATATATATATATATGTATGTATATATATATATATACACCAAGTCAAACCATGCAAAAACATGAATATTCGACGAAAGCACATACTGCATAATTTCATTCAGATATATTTCTAATTCTCTCTCTCTCTCTCTCTCTCTCTCTCTCTCGTGGTGACACAATATAGCATAATTGTTGAGCTAGCTTATATATTCTCCTCTTCCCTGCAAAATTTCCTTGGTTACTCTTCCAGGGTCAAAGTTTTTGTTTAATCTTTTTTCGTACCCGCCTCTGGCGGGGAGAATGGGGAGCGAGCATTATGCTTTTCTATCCATTTTTCTACTACTACTAGGTTAAAAATGAACCTCCTCGAGTGGACCGAACGGTCTCTGACGCTTCTTCTTGTGTCCTTGTCCTTGTAACACTTCCTGCGAAATATTAACGACTCAGTATATCACTTGCCGCATAAACACCTTTCATGTTGGAAGACCCAAGTTGAAACGCGGCGACATTCAAAGAGTTGGCAGACGCATACACATCACATACATCCAATTACAGAAAACACGGTCACACACTTGCCTGCCTTGTTAATAGACTAGATAAGTATTTTGTAGAAATACGTAATTTTCTAATGAACAAAAAAAAAATTGCATAGCATTGATTCGGTGAGGTAAAGTTGTGTTTCTGCCGTACCTATTTTTTTTCTTTTCCTTCTCTTGGATGGCTGGTGCGTGTGAAGGGCGAAGGCATGGTATGGAAAATCTGATTTCCTTTCTTAATTCCTGTTTCAACCTCTTTCCTGTAGAAGCATTTCATCACCTTGCCAGCATGATGGCATTGCACGTACATGGGTGTAGACATGGAGACCTTGCTTAATCCTTTCGGGCTAGCCTGGAGTGGGCCATGGGCAGAGTTGGGCAGTATTTAAATACGTTTGTATTGTAATACTTGTATTTATAAATACTTTTTTCGGTGTGTATTTAAATACTTTGAAAGATTATTTGTTATTTGAAAATACATATTTTTAAATACATTTCGTAAATACATTTCTTAGCCTCAACTGTCAGATAACAATTTGCGCCCTGAAACAAAATACAAAATCTTTCTAATCATCTGGCAACTCTATTCCTTAGGCTTATAAGTTATAGCCTTATCCTCAGACACAGCAGTAGTGCACGAGATACCGTTACGAGTGGTTGTGCGTGCATGTTGTGTTCGCAGCGCTCATTGTTCCATAAGGAACGTATCAACATGTCTGAAGAACCAGGTATTAATGGTAAAGACCTAGGTGATAAAGCTACTAGTGCTGAAACTGATAAGAAGCATAAAGATTCACAGTTGCACCCCTTATTTGATGGAAAATATTTCCGAATCCTATCTCAAGATGGCGAAAAAGTCAAGTGCTTATGTCTTCTTTGCAATAAAACAATTGCGGCATTTACGTCTGCAACAACCAACCTGTTTCTGATCAAGATGAATATTTTGGTTTTGAAAAAAAATCTCCAGCTTCATCAGGAGTTGAAACAGTAGAGATGGAGGTGCTTTCTTATTTGAAAGACTGACAACGATATCAATAGCCTAAATAGACATCCTAGTATAAAAAGCGTGTTTTTAAAATACAACTATTCTCTCCCTTCTTCAGCTCCTGTAGAAAGGCTTTTTTCATTTGCAGGCATCACCATTTCTCCCCCACAGAAGTAAATTATCAGACACTGCTTTCGAAAAAAGTGTTACTGAGAGCAAATAAACAGAAAACTTAAGTTGATCATATAATGTCATTTCAAAATGCCTCATTCATTTGAGTTTATAGTATAGTTTTGATTTAGCTTGTTATTTTGGAGTTTTCAAGAACGTTTTGATTTTTGTCAATAAACGTTTTGATTTTTGGTCTGATTTTTGTAATACGTTTTGATTTTTGTAACAATACACTATATTTGTTTTTGAATAAACTGTATCGGACGATAGCTACTTCATAGTTTTATTTACTTCCTTAATTTAGGACTTATGAGTAGGGCAATTTTTTGTCAATAAAGTAAATTTTTTTCAACAAATACAAATAACGAGAAACGTCTAAAAACGAGGTTTTACTGTGCTACGTGCAATATTGAAAAAATTATAAGGTCAATAAAAAGTCAATAAAGCTATATACGGTCATTTTTTTTTAAATTTTGGGTCATTTTTTTAATGTTAGGTCAATTTTTAATTTTTAGTCCATTTTTTGATTGACAAACCTGGGAAAACGTCGGAAAATTTGTACATACTTTGAAACATAAAAAATACAAGTTATAATTTTAATTAAAAAATTATTTTCAAAGTAAATACATGTAGCTGAAAGATGAGGTGCAAATTTAGGGCCTGCTTTTGATGTCACCATAGCATGCTACAATCTTAGCGATAATTTGCATGCATTTTTTGCATTCTGGCATGATATAGTTGGATAAGTATTTAAAAATGTATTTGAAATGTATTTAAATACATTTTCGATGTAATGTATTTAGTATTTAAATACATTTTGAAAATATGTAATGTATATGGTATTTAAATACTTTTTTAAGGAAGTAATGTATTTAGTATTTAATTACATTTAAAGTATTTTGTGCCCATCTCTGGCCATGGGGTCTTCGTTGGCCCGATACCCAGGTAAATAGAGCTGTAAATATTTTGTATAAAATCAAAACGCATGTTCGAGGTTTTTGTGACGATACCAAGTAGTTGATGTACGATTAGCACAAATGTATTATTATCTTAGTTTATACAACCATGCTCTCTACTGTACGATTTCTATGTGTCCATAACGTAATTGTCGAGCTATTTTATATATTCTCCACTTTTCTGTAAAACTTCCTTGGCTACTTTTTCAGGGTCAGGTATTTTTTTAACCTTTTCCCTTTTCCCATATCCGCCTCGCGGGGAGGGAGCGAAGGGTGAGAAAAGTTCTTCTATGCAGTTCTCTCTCTCTCTCTCTCTCTCTCTCTCTCTCTCTCTCTCTCTCTCTCTCTACTGCAATGGAAATTGAAATATTAGCTAATGCTTATAATATTTTTCGATTCTCGATTCATGCCTTGCTCTTCAAAAATTCATGGAAATCCTCGCTAATTCGGGTTGTGAAGAATGTAATTCTGTTTGAGCAAATCTTGCACTCAAGGCACGTGTGTTGTGTGCAGATATTTAACTATAAATATGAGATTTCTGAAGGCGTCATTCATTCTCATTTCGTTTCTGTATTTAGAATAATGCTCGTGTTGTTACTTGTGTAGAATTATTTTCAATTATCGCGTTGATGAAGCTTAGAAATTGTTAAATACATTTTCACATACCTTGTAGCAACGTACGAAAAATTTATTTTTATATCACATTCATTAGTTTAGCTCAAATCCTAGAGGCATGATGACCATTGGTTTGGGTGTAAACGTACATGACCTATAAGCGAGTTAGGTTCAGTTAGGTTGGGTTGGGTTAGATTTTTATTGGCTCAGGAAGTTAAATATTTTGCATATCCGATTTTGTTTTATCTGCTTTTACGTAATTTAAAAGTACTGGATCGGAAATTGCGCACTGAAAGTTGTGTTTTCCTCTTTGCAGGTGGCCGTTGAGCTGAGTGAGGCTCCTTTGAAAAGAAGCCTTGAAGTAATTTTAGACTTTGGAACACATAAAATGCTTCAAGTGAGTCGGTCTTCAATTGCCTTTGCGTTAATTTAAAATGGTTATACATTTATACACCAGTAACGAAAGATAACAGAAGTAATTCTAAATCGGATAAAATATGCCAATGGAACAGACTGTCGCTGCAGCGTGTCTGTTCCTATCGTCGTCTGAGGAATCGGAGAGAATGTCTTTCACGCACCTCGGTCGGACCCCTTTGCCTCCTCGCATTTCAAACAAGCCAGAAATGGAGGCACAGACTCACAGATATTACAGACCGAAGCACCACCGAAGAGAAACCTTAGTCCGGAGTAAGCAGTCCTGCTTTAGAGGCTCCACAACGAACCACACTTTTAAAAGCAGGTGGAAAACGTGCTTTACATCTAATCACTACAATTCATTAACATCCGCTTGGCTATTTTTTGTCCTTTGGACATTTTTATTCGCTTTTTCGTCGCCGGTTCGAGCCCAAGTGGCGACAAACAATTTCGGTGTATGGGAAAATGAGATCTCGATGGGCGAGGACAGAAAATTCGTGGTCCAGTGGACACCAGCAGAAGACCGAATTCTGTTTAGGATAACTGCGAGGACGAGAGGTTACATTGGCTTCGGATTTCACACTAAACCCATAATGAATGGAGCAGATATCGTCGTAGGGTAAGAAACCATTTTTTTTCTTTTTTCGATATGTTGTAGGAACTGAGTTTCAAATACTGTTGTACTAAAGAAAGGCTTTAGGCTAAATATTTGCATGAAAGTTACATCAAGCATTCAATTTAAAAACTGAAAGTGATTATTACAGTATCCCATATGGTTAAGTGCTATTTCTCCATTTTTGTGTTATGCAGATCTTTCTTCTTTAATATTTCGTACCATTATGAACTAACATCGAAGGTAACCTTTGGTTTCCTTCCGCCCGAATTATTCCTACTAACGAAGGTCAAGCTTTTCACTCCACCTTAGACGTACAGTTTAACGTGGAATCCGAACTATGCCCCACCTGCAGCTCAGCGTCTTAACCACTAGGCCACCCAGGGTATCCATTTATCTACCAACCACTTTCTTTTATTGTGTGGAAGGATGAACAGCTGGGCTTTGCTGCGCGCCGCCTGCCGTCACCGGGTCTGGATCCCGGGGTCAATGGATCCGTAGTCAGCGACGCTTACCACTACACCACCAAGGCACATCACTGTATATATTATAATTTATAACCCATAGTGACACACTTTTCCATATTTGTCCTGCAAAGAATCAAACGTCATACGGTTAACGAATAAAATTTAATACCCTGAACTTCCTCTCAGATTGGGAGTAGTATGTTGGCTGAGACAAGACTACCTAGACAGAAGGCCTGTTCGTTGGTTTTTGACGTCATCCAATGTTGTGCTATATAGTCTTGGCTATAGCGAGACATGCGCAAGGCCGTTAACCCAGAAAATATTTTCTATATCAGCTTTATTATGCAATGATATCCCCATCAAACTTTACAATTATACTTGCTTGAAGCACTGAGGTTATTTTAATTTTTTTATTTTCTAATCGGCATTTCTTTTATCTGGTTTTTGTAGGATGTATTACACTATTAGCATAAACGAATATTAATTAGACATGCTACAAGTGAGACAGGGAATTTGGCATTGTAATAGTGCACTAGTTGCATCGTAATTAATTATATGTATCAAAACAAATTAGTATATAGAGTTGTCAAAATTTTTTATTACTTATCTTAATTATTCTTAATAAACTTCTAAAAATATTATTATAGACAACGTACAGTTCTCTCATATTATACATCCTGTAGTTCCACCACAAATGAGCTGTATACATCGGGGTACAAAAAGTTTTGAACAAGGTCAACTTAACATCTAATGTACAAATATGAAATTTTTGAATTAAATTATTTCCCTGAGCATATAATTGTCTACATTGCCTTAGAAGGTCACAGTCATCTGAAAGACTATCAGTTAGTACGTGACCCACATACTTAGTCTGGGTCACTTATGACAGCACCATACCATTCAATTGAAATTCAGGAAATTTTATATACTTGTAGTCCTTGTTTCTCATAATCATAATATGACGTTTAGTAGGATCATATATTATGTCATTATCCTTCCCATACCTTTCACAAACTTTCCGAAGTGTGCTGAGCCCTTTATACGTAGATGGAGAAATAAGAACTAGATTATCTACATGCAGCAGATGATTAACAATCATAGTACCAAGATAGCAGCCTATTTTACAAGTGTTCAGTACAATAAATACATTATCCATATAAACATTGAATAAGTAGAGGGATAATATCCATTCCTGCCTGACACCACTGGTTACAGAGAATGGCTCTGAATTGACCCCACCCCATCTCACAATCACTCTCTGGTGATTGTACCAGAATATTAATATACAGACCAAGTAACAAGGTACATTACGATTTACAAGTTTCATAAGTAATTTGTCATGATTAATACGATCAGATGCCTGAGAGACATCCAGAAAACAAAAAAATACATTACAATTTAAAGTTTGGTATTTACAGACAATCTCTCTTAATTTTTTAAAGCAAATTGATTACCACTAGTATACAGGTAATATTCAAGTTTATTATTATTGATGAGTATATATTTAAACACCTTAGACATAATACTGGCCAAAGCTATTGACCTATAGTTATCTTTACTATTGATTTTACCCTTTTTATCTTTTATTACTGATATTAAAGCAACGGATAACATTGCATCTGTCAAACCACCATGTATCAGTAAACCTGTAAATCATATAGCTAACAGATGCACTAATCTATCACTACTAAGTTTCAGATGTTCAGCAAAAATACCAACAATACCACATGATTTGGTACAATCTAAGCATTTTATGGACTGTTTAGTTTCAAATACACTAACTCTTATGGCTGGTCTATAGGTAGCATCAAAATTAATATTATTGGTCCTACAGTATGTACAGAATTCAATAACTCACTGTAGTGTTCCTTCCGTAATTTAACTATATTCTCAGTCCCTGTTACAGTTTCAATGTTAGCAGGGAGAGACATTGCACTATTACAGTATTTATTGCTTTTAATTCTTCCCAAAAGTCTCTTGGATTCTTACTGGCAAGCTTTCTTGCCAGAGTATCTCTGCTTAACGCAATCTCATGATTTTTTTATAATCTTAATGCACACTTCAACCTGGCATTAGCTCTCTGTTTTTGTTCTAATACAGGGCCTTGCTTTGGCTTCCTTTGTTCACACCATATTAAGAAAGCCACTTTGGATGCATTATGAAGTTCAGCCACATAATCATTCCACCTAAGTGTACAATGTACATGTATAGTTTTTCTCTTAAAGGTATTTAAGCTAGCATTATTGAGTGAGGAAACAATTTGTTCATACATCATCTTTAAGTTCCAAGATATGTATTCGAATTCTACAGTTTACATCCTGACAAGCTAGAGCATCATTAGGTATATATGGAAAAACTATACACGCTTACAACATGGTATCGTATGTGGTACCTTTAAGTCTTAATTCAATATAAATTATTAATTAATTTAATTAAATATCTACAAAATTGCCTCGGGATTGGCGACATAGCCTATTGGGAGTGAAATAATTGCCATACATACATAGAACCCATATGTAGGCATCGGGCCTGCATAACAACAAGAAAACCAAATTTATTATCTCGTTTTCAAAATTTTGCACTGCCAACTCATGAAAATTACATCGAGAGACGAATCAACGAACTTTGAAGAATCAGCAGATTCCTAACGATTATTATAGCGGCTCGCTCGGAGCTGCTTATGTTACAGCGATGCTTTAAGCAAGGAAGATGTGCTTTGTCTTCCTATAAGTTCTGAGTGAGGTCCTCTTGATATAAAACTTAATAACTATAAGAAAGATAGGCCTGTTCCTTCAGGTGTTTAATAGCGTGTAGCGTCATTGGGCAAAGTGTAACGGATCAAGAGGCACATTTCAGGTTTTGTACAATTGACCTCCCTAAATTCAAAAATGAAAAAAAAAAATTTTTTGTGACAAGTGCAACACCTCCTTTTTCGCATGTGAAAATCGTGAAAATTGCTAGTTACCCATAACTTTTGGACACTTGCTTTCCTAGGGTTTGAGCTATCATTTGACCCCTTACAATGTACTGCTTTTCAGGAAAAATAAAAAATTATTTTTGGAATAAACATATACACTGTAGGTAGGTAGGTAGGTAGGTAGACTAGATAGTTTTATTTAGTAAATGATACATTAAAATCTTGTTTAGTTTTGAATGACGGCATAAAGTCACGGGATTTAAGTACTGCTCTAATGTAACCATCTTTTGAATCCTTTCCATACACTGCCCCAGACGCTTCAGTTACCATCCTAACACAGCGTTCTACACCTTGGGAGTGACATGGTATCCGGACAACAAGGGGCTCTTCAGTGATCTTATCGAGTTGTTCGACAGAGAACTGCTTTGTGAGTGGTGGTTCCATTGTGCACTCCTCCACTGGTGGAAGTAAATCTTTCAAATTCTGAGCACTTTGTTTGATCTTTGGTGGCCGAAATTCTCTGACTTGCTGTTGAGCAGGTTTGGGAGCTCGTCGAATAGTCTTGATTACAGCGATGCCCAATTTCCGGTTTGCTTGATCTGCATCTGCAAGCATTGCCAGTAGAACATTTTCACGGTGAGCCCAATATGCATTTCTTTGGATCACAGGCCATGTGACAGTCTTGCTAGCTGGTGGCAGTAATCGTAGCAACTTGATTTGCTCCAGGAAATGTTTTGGGCCATCTGTGCACCTTGGATGGCACTTGATGCTAAACCACATGGGTCCATAGTGGCACACGACAAACTGTGTGAGTGAATACAGTTCATCACTTGGCTGCGCCATCGCTACATATAGCCGACAAATTCTGCTGGCAGTTGTAACCCATCTTGCATGGGAGATTGGTCCAGGCTTCTCTCGTAGAAGATCTTCATTAATGACACCAGTCCTTATCGCTTTCATCATTCTGTAGAGGTCAATTCAGTAAGGTCAACATCCGGGAGAGTGTGGCCATCAGCAATACATTGAATTCCTCTAGAAAAAAGTGGCAAACTTTCACATGTGGCCAAAGCTTTGCCAATTGGTCCTTTCCATTGAGTTGCAGATTCTGTTGGGCCGATGAGTTCCTTGCATAAGTGGCACAGTGGAAGTTCATTTAAATGCAGACTACAGATGAACCATTGCAAAGGGCGACCCAGGCGGCACTCTAGCAGGTGTATTGCTCCACTTCTGTGCCCTGTGTTTGTGGCTGTGCTGTCGGCTCCCACTGCAATTATCTTGTCTGCAATACCCATTTCTTCAATCGCATTTTGAAGTCCATCCGCAATGACAGTGCCAGTTCCTCGTTCCAGTGTCAGATGGCTTAGATAGAAGGTTCCAGGCTCTCCGACCAGCACATAGTGGTCCTCAACTTTCTTTGTGCTGTACCATTTGTTCCCCTTTTTCTCTTTGACAAGTGTCATGTCTTTCCGCCATCAAAAAATAAAGCAGTGACTTCCACATCGTGGTAAGTTACTGCTTCCTTCAGATCCCTCCGTACCTTCTGCCGTGCTCTCCATACTTTGTGGTCGTCAATTACGTTTATCTGATCATCAGAACTAATGATGCCATAGTCATCCAATATTACAGTGCTGATAGCTGCAGCAGCCCTGTTCGATACACCATACCGGTCAGCTTCCAAAGCAACAGTGGGAATCGGTGTGATGTTCCTGTCCTCCTGGGCACTATCACCCATCCACTCATCACCAACACTTTCACCACTGGAGTCTGCTTCTGCTTCAGCTGATTCGACCACATCTGCAGAGGATGCTACCTCTTGCCGTTCCGTTTTTCTTCTATTCTTTTCTTCTTGTCTTTCTTGCATCCGATCCTCTCTTGACTTCCTTCTCTCCATCATCTGAGTCATATTCGTATCCACCCGACTGATCTGCATGATCCGCGTGGTTCTCTGGTCGATCAGAAAGGCATGCTCTCGTCGTGGAATTTTCATTTCTTTTTCACAGTGGCATGCAGACAGATCATCGCATCGGCAGACAGCTATGTCAAACAATTTGTTGGTTTTCGTCGTCGTCGTCGTTGGGCCTAGGCAAGCTACGGCTTGGGACCGTAGCGCATCTATCCGGTATAGGTTAACCTGGATGATGTAGCCATAAGCACTGCCGCTGGTTAAGTGCCAACCAGTGATTATCTCACTAGCCGTATTGAGTCCGTTAGGCGAAACTGCGACAGTACCAAGGATGGAAAATATAACCCTTGGATTTCTATTATTTATTTGCAAAATGGACATGGTATTAGATTAAAATAATTATTTGAATATAAATAATTAACTGACAATTGTGATATATAATTAATTATGTTTACATACAATAAAATAATACAGTGTACATAAAATTAGTATTAATGTGGTTTACAATTGAATTATGATGGGTAACTAATTTAAAATGAATTTATAGCTATTCCGAAATTCAAGACGGTAAAATTAACATTTATCTTGAAACTAAAATAAGAGTATTCACTACACACTCCCCCACCAGAGAGGAAGTTCAAAGAGTTCCGAACGACACAGATTTCCCCTGGACCTTTTTGGTAGCTACATGTACCTCGCTTAAGGTTGATTCCAAAAACGCAGGCTTAAGACGATCGATAGAAACCTTGTCGACCTTGGAACCGCGCTGAATGAGAAATGATTTGCGCGTACGTCGGAGAACTTCATAGGGCCCGTCATATGGACATTGGAGAGGCCGTTTTGGGACAGGTACACGAACGAAAACGTGGGTGCAAGACTGGAGGGCTGGGGAAACAAAGATGTTCTGTTGGCTAGTCAATCGAGGGGGAACAGGCTGAAGGGACTGCATGTGAGAGGAAAGTGTTTGAGCGAATTCCGTAGGATCACATGACTTATCCCCTGCAGTGAAGTAGCCACCTGGTAGCCGCAGTGTTGTTCCATAGACTAGTTCAGCCGCTGTAGTCTTCAGATCACTCTTAAATGCAGAGCGAATACCAAGCAACACGAGTGGAAGCTTATCCATCCAATGGGAGTCTTCGTGACACATAAGGGATGACTTCAGCTGGCGATGGAAGCGTTCGACGAGGCCGTTAGCTTGCGGATGATACGCACAGGTATGCGCATGTACTGTACCCAACAAGCTGGTAAACTTCTTCCAAAGCGAAGACTCAAATTGGCGACCTTGGTCAGTGATGACTTTTGTCGGCAATCCAAATCTTGATACCCATCCATGAAGAAAGGCTCTTGCAACAGTGTCCGCTTGGATATCAGGAAGTGGGATGGCTTCAGGCCATCTGGAAAAGCGGTCGAGACAGGTGAGCAGATAACGTTGGCCTTGAATCACTGGAAGAGGGCCAACAATGTCTACATGAATTACCTCAAATCGCTGGGATGGGGGCGGAAATGCGTCAAAGGGGGACCTGGTGTGCCTTTGGACTTTGGCACGCTGGCAGGCAAGGCACGTTTTGGTCCAATGTTTGACATCCTTCCGCATCGAGGGCCAAACAAAGCGAGAGGTAACCAGGTGTTGCGAAGCACGGATACCAGGATGGGAGGGCTTATGAAGATCCGTGAAGACTGCTTGTCTGTGACATGGAGGGACATAAGGGCGAATAGCAGCTGTTGATACGTCGCAATAGAGGGGCACAGACAATCCTGGCATACTCATTTTCTTGAGGGAAAGTGAGTGAGTGGAGTCTTCTCTGAGCAGGTCTTGTAGTTCCGTATCCTTATCTTGATCCTGTGCAATAGCATTCCACAGTGTAGAGCTGAGGGTAACAGAAGTAATCTCTATTCTTGAAAGTGCATCCGCTGGAGTGTTCAAGACACCTTTGATGTGGCGGATATCTGTGGTAAATTGCGAGATATAATCGAGTTGCCTGATGACTCTGGGAGAGTGGTTACAGCTGTTTTTATTGAAGACAGTGACCAAAGGTTTGTGGTCGGTAAAAACACAAAACTCTCGGCCTTCAAGGAAATGTTGAAAATGCTTCACGTTTAAGTAAATAGCAAGAAGTTCACGTCCGAAAGCACTATAACGCGTTTGGGCTGGCTGCAGCTTTTTCGAGTAAAACGCGATGGGTGCTTGTTGACCGTTAATGGTTTGTTCCAACACCCCACCGATCGCAACATCTGATGCATCGACCGTCAGAGTTAGGGGGGCATCACTGATAGGAAATGACAGAGACAATGCACTATTGATAGCATTTTTGGCATTGTCGAACGCCTGTAAACTATCGCTACACCATACCAATTTCGTTACCTTGCGTTTGTGTGTGATCATAGCGTGTAGAGGAGCAAGAACACTGGCACAGTTTTTAATGAACTTGTGGTAATAATTTACCAAACCTAGAAACCGACGTAACTCACGCTGATTATTTGGCATAGGGTAATTTTTTATCACTTCACACTTGTCCTGAAGGGGGTAATTCCGTGCTGCGAAATCGTGTGACCAAGAAATTCCAAGGTTGGCTGTGCAAACACACACTTAGATGCATTAATAGTAACACCGTATTGTTCTAAGCGTTGAAAGAGGAGTGAAAGATGTTCCTTATGTTCCTCTTCCGTTGAGCTGGCCACAAGCAAATCATCGATGTAGGCATAAACAAAGTCTAAGCCTCTGGTGACCTCATCTATAAACCTCAAAGGTTTGCGCAGCATTCCGTTGCCCGAACGGCATCTTCACAAATTCGAATAACCCAAATGGTGTACAAACTGCAGTCTTGGGAATATCCGAAGGCTCTACGGGAATGTGGTGGAAAGCCTTAACGAGGTCTATTTTACTGAAGATAGATTTGTCGTGGAGAAGAGAAGTAAAGTCTTGGACATTTGGTACCGGATATCGGTCCGGGATGGTTGTCGAATTCAAAAACCGGTAATCCCCACATGGTCTCCAGTCTCCTGACTTCTTCTGGACCAGGTGTAGGGAGAGGACCAACTGCTTTTGGAAGGTCTTATTATCCCAGATCTATCATAAGCTGGAATTCCGATTTGGCAGCTTTCAGTTTGTCCGGGGCAAGACGTCTGGGTTTTGCAAACACAGGGGGACCTTTTGTTGTAATGTGATGGGTAATGGTGTGCTTAATGGTATCACCCATCTGCATCGGTTGAAGAATTCCTGGATATCGCTGGAAAAGGCACTGGTACATGGAATTAGGGGGAACGAGGGAAAGTGCAGAGTTCGAGGCGTCAGGAAGGGCAACCTGTTTGGCAAGAACAGAAAGCAGTGTGGCCTGGTCGCATAAGCGTCGCTTGTCAAGATCCACCAGGAGTTTGAAATGCTGGAGGAAGTCAGCGCCGATTATGGGATGCTGCACTTGAGCACAGATGAAAATCCACTTGAAGGATCGGTGAAGGCCCAAGTTTAGTTCACGCGACTGAGTACCGTACGTGGGTATGCGTGAACCGTTAGCAGCGTATAGAGGCGGAGATTCCGAGTGCGTATGACCAGATTTTTGAGGGAATACACTGACTGACGCTCCGGTATCGACCAAGAAATTGACACCAGAGTTCCTGTCCTTTATGAATAACAGGTTGGCAGTGCGAGTACTAGACGCCATTAGGACTCGCTGCTGGGGTTTTCCGACGAAAAATTGCAAGGGGAGATGCACTTCCTAGCCTTCTTTCCAAATTTAGAGTGGTAGAAGCAGATCTTCCCGGAACTCGAACGATGCCTCTTCGTAAATCTTGACCGAGAATGGCTTCTTTGCCGTTGATTTTGTAGCAGAGAACAAACGTGGTTGAGTTGTTGACTTAACTCTTCCACTTTCAACTCCAGTTCCGATTGTTTGTTCACGTTGTTGACCGGAGCTGTGTCAATCTCCACTACTTTGTCGGCAGTTTCTGCTAGTTTATCAACTGGAGTAGCAGGATCCATAGTGGCCAAGACACGCTGAGCTGATGGAGGAAATTTCTGCAAGAACAACTGTCTAAAGATGTCCTTATCGAAGGTTTGTGCGCGTTCGCCTAGAGCGCACTGCATAGCCCTCAGCATTTGAGTGGGCTTACGGTCTCCAAGTTCTTCTTTTGAGATTAACTGATGTAGTTTCTCGCGCTCGGAGACAGTGGTGCGGCACAGGATGGCAGACTTCAGATCGTTGTATGGGTCCTCACTCGTGGAAGTAGACACGATGACGTCACGGACTTCAGAGATGATGCTCGCTGGTAGAGAGGACAAAACATGATCGTATTTTGTCCTGCTAGCGGTGATCCTTCCCAAGTTGAATTGTGATTCCACTTGGTGGAACCAAATAAATGGATCACCCGGCCAGAAGACGGGGAGCTTTACGCTCAAGTGGGAGATGGCACCAGCGTCGTCAGGCATCTTCTCCTATGCTTGCTGACGTACAAGCAAGACGACAAGTTACCAACGAAGGAGTGGAGGTTGAGACGAGCGCAGGCACAGAGCGCACGGGCAGGGGTGAGGGGCAGAGGGCACGAGCGACGTTACAGTCTGGTCCTAGTCGCTCGGGTGAAGGGGGTGATGGGCACGAACGACGTTACAGTCTAGTCCTAGTCGTTCGAGTAAAAGGGGGGAATCCAACTCCGGGGTCACCAATTGTTGGTTTTCGTCGTCGTCGTCGTTGGGCCTAGGCAAGCTACGGCTTGGGACCGTAGCGCATCTATCCGGTATAGGTTAACCTGGATGATGTAGCCATAAGCACTGCCGCTGGTTAAGTGCCAACCAGTGATTATCTCACTAGCCGTATTGAGTCCGTTAGGCGAAACTGCGACAGTACCAAGGATGGAAAATATAACCCTTGGATTTCTATTATTTATTTGCAAAATGGACATGGTATTAGATTAAAATAATTATTTGAATATAAATAATTAACTGACAATTGTGATATATAATTAATTATGTTTACATATAATAAAATAATACAGTATATATAAAATTAGTATTAATGTGGTTTACAATTGAATTATGATGGGTAACTAATTTAAAATGAATTTATAGCTATTCCGAAATTCAAGACGGTAAAATTAACATTTATCTTGAAACTAAAATAAGAGTATTCACTACAAATTGATTCAGGCTTTCCTCGAACTTCTTGGTTTTGTGGCCTGCTTGCCTTGCTTCGATGCTTGTGAGCCTTTTTCCATCAATCGGAGCAGCTTGGTCTTCACATTCTTGATTGGCTGTGATGGAATGTTAGCACGATTCCAAAGGTCAATGAGTGTTTGGCATACCTCCGGAAGAATCTCCTTGTTGCTGGTGTACTTTTCTCCTTCAAGAAGAGGAAATGCCTTGCAACTTGTATACGGGTTGGAAGTTCAGACAGAGGAAGCTCTGATAGTGGAGAACCAAAGACAATGTGGCTGGCAGATTCCAGTGTTCTTTGCGTGCTCATTGTACCAGCAAAACTCAACAAGTATCACAGAGGAACACTGAAACAAAAACACAAACGTATAAATAAAAAATATATATGATTGAGTATATATATATATATATAAGGCTTGGTTTATTGGTAAACAATAAGTTTACCAATATATATATATAAATATACTGCACACACACATATGTATTATGTATATAAATATCCATAGGTATATATATACCTTAAGACATATAACATTTCTCTCAAGCGAGCTAGCGTAGAACTAAGAAATTCCAGGGGATGACTCACTGAGAATAATTAGAAAGCTGCCAGAAGTACCATGTCAGTCAGTGTTGCCAACTGTAATTAACAAGAATTTTGTATATTTTGCATGCGAAAAAGGAGGTGTTCTGCTTGTTGCAGAAAATTTTTGATTTCTTTTCTGAAATCAGCAAGGTTGATTATACAAAACCTGAAATGTGCCTCCAGATCGCTCATGACGCTACACGCTAGTGTTTAAATAGTGACTGCCTATATTAGTTACATCGAGTCAACTCATTGTGTAGCTCCATCGTACCACGGCCCTACATCGAAAAAGATCGTCGCGCCCTACATCGAAACAGAAGCGAGGCCCAACGAAATAATAAGGTAAGGCAATTCTTTCTTTACCATTAGGCAGCGCAAATACCGAAGGCAAATAAACAGGTCCTTTGAAGACCTACATATACATAACTCTCTAACGAAATTTCTCTACTGAAATCTGCTGGAAATTTCCAACGGATCGGGGTATCAAGCAATCAACCCATAGCCCTATAAAGTTTTTTTCAAATGGTGGCCCGTGTAACTGGGGAACCGATCCCTTTACCTTTACACTAACACAAACTTTACCATTACACTAACCGTAAACAAAGCCTTGTTCATTTAACAGGTTTAACTCATTTTAAGTCCTATAAAAAATAGGCAAATTTCAACATAAGCATATTTAGTAAGCCCACAACATTAAGCCTATTTAATAGGTCCTACTCTTTAAATCAAAACAAAGCCTTGTTCATTTAACAGGCGTAACTCATTTTAAGTCCTATAAAAATAGGCAAATTTCAACATAAGCATATTTAGTAGGCCCACAACATAATCCTATTTAGTAGGCCCACCTCACTTTACCTTACCTAATAGGCCTAACATACTCATACACTAAAGGCCTACTTCAAATACTACAATTTGCAATTTCAATATACAAGAAGCCTACCTCACAAAGTAGGCCCTACTCTTTAAACTCAAGGCCTATCCTTACTAAAAACACTAAATTTATAATTCAACTTGTGGTGTAGGTTATAAAATTTATTTCAGCAATTTAACTTACTCATAAGACTCATTAACATCACAAAATTAAACACGAACCTTTAACATAAAAAAATTCTACTCAGAACTGTAACATCAAAAAATTCTACTCAGAACTGTAACATCAAAAAATTCTACTCAGAACTGTAACATCAAAAAATTCTACTCAGAACTGTAACATCACAAAATTCGACTCAGAACTTTAACATCACAAAGACCTAAAGCAATTGCACGAATTCAAACCTACACCCACCTAACACACACATTCCAAGTCCTATGTGACATATAGGCGCAACCTATTCCAAGTCTTATTTGACATATAGGCGCAACCTATTCCAAGTCCTATTTGACATATAGACGCAACCTATTCCAAGTCCTATTTGACATAGGCGCAACCTATTCCAAGTCCTATTTGACATATAGGCGCAACCTATTCCAAGTCCTATTTGACATATAGGCGCAACCTATTCCAAGTCCTATTTGACATATAGGCATAAAACAGACAAGGGTCTCAAATGCAACATTTGAGGATCTTTACTCAGGCAAATTGGTTAACCTAACACAAAACTCAAAAATAAAACCCTACAACAAAATGTACATTTACACATACATACATACAGTATATAAATGTATACATACAACTCCAAGCATCCAATTCTTCTTTTAAAGAAGAATCACTCAACAGATTTCATCAACAGACACATACATTCCTTGCAAACAAATTGGATTCCTTCAAAACCCCAAACCTTCCAGACCTACCTGTAGGAGACAACAATTACTCAATCATAACTACGGGTATTGACTTCAATGGAGTGGTGAATCCAAGTTTTGAAGACCAACTGGATTCAGAGGAATGCAAAACACACACACACACACACACACACACACACACACACACACACACACACACACTGTACTCTTTCCATGTGTCAAACACAACAACCTGTCTGAACATAACCAAGGATCGGAGAGTAAAAGCTTTTATTGCTGCGCTATGATTCTGTGCACATAATTTTGTGCCAAAAATTATATGGTTAGACAGTGGCACATACAAACAAACTACTCTAAAGGGTTTTATGGCTACCTTGGCCATAGCCCAACCTATACAACAAGGGGCTCCAACCTATTTAACAAGGGGCTGGTGGCCTACCTTGGCCATAGCCCAAATTATTCAACAAGGGGTTGATGGCCTACCTTGGCCATAGCCCAAATTATTCAAGGGCTGATGGCCTACCTTGGCCATAGCCCAAATTATTCAACAAGGGGCTGATGGCCTACCTTGGCCATAACCCAACCTATTCAACAAGGGGCTGATGGCCTACCTTGGCCATAACCCAACCTATTCAACAAGGGGCTGATGGCTTACCTTGGCCATAGCCCAAATTATTCAACAAGGGGCTGATGGCCTACTTTTGCCATAGCCCAACCTATTTAACAAGGGGCTGATGGCCTACCTTGGCCATAGCCCAACCTATTTAACTAGGGGCTGATGGCCTACCTTGGCCATAGCCCAAATTTTTCAACAAGGGATGATGGCCTACCTTGGCCATAACCCAAATTATTCAAGAGGCTGATGGCCTACCTTGGCCATAGCCCAAATTATTCAAGGGGCTGATGGCCTACCTTGGCCATAGCCCGAATTATCCCACAAGGGGTTGATGGCCTACCTTGGCCATAGCCCAAATTATTCAACAAGGGGCTGATGGCCTACCTTGGCCATAACCCAACCTATTCAACAAGGGGCTGATGGCCTACCTTGGCCATAGCCCAAATTATTCAACAAGTGGCTGATGGCCTACCTTGGCCATAGCCCAAATTATTCAAGGGGCTGATGGCCTACCTTGGCCATAGCCCAAATTATTCAACAAGGGGCTGATGGGCTACCTTGGCCATAACCCAACCTATTCAACAAGGAGCTGATGGCCTACCTTGGCCATAGCCCAAATTATTCAACAAGGGGCTGATGGCCTACCTTGGCCATAGCCCAACCTATTTAACAAGGGGCTGATGGCTTACCTTGGCCATAGCCCAACATATTTAACAAGGGGCTGATGGCCTACCTTGGCCATAGCCGAAATTATTCAACAAGTGGCTGATGGCCTACCTTGGCCATAGCCCAAATTATTCAACAAGTGGCTGATGGCCTACCTTGGCCATAGCCCAAATTATTCAAGGGGCTGATGGCCTACCTTGGCCATAGCCCAAATTATTCAACAAGGGGCTGATGGGCTACCTTGGCCATAACCCAACCTATTCAACAAGGAGCTGATGGCCTACCTTGGCCATAGCCCAAATTATTCAACAAGGGGCTGATGGCCTACCTTGGCCATAGCCCAACCTATTTAACAAGGGGCTGATGGCTTACCTTGGCCATAGCCCAACATATTTAACAAGGGGCTGATGGCCTACCTTGGCCATAGCCCAAATTATTCAAGAGGCTGATGGCCTACCTTAGCCATAGCCCAAATTATTCAACAAGGGGCTGATGGCCTACCTTGGCCATAGCCAAAATTATTCAACAAGGGGCTGATGGCCTACCTTGGCCATAGCCCAAATTATTCAACAAGGGGCTGATGGCCTACCTTGGCCATAGCCCAAATTATTCAAGGGCTGATGGCCTACCTTGGCCATAACCCAAATTATTCAACAAGGGTCTGATGGCCTACCTTGGCCATAACCCAACCCATTCAACAAGGGGCTGATGGCCTACCTTGGGCATAACCCAAACTATTCAACAAGGGGCTGATGGCTTACCTTGGCCATAGCCCAAATTCAACAAGGGGCTGATGGCCTACTTTGGCCATAGCCCAACCTATTTAATAAGGGGCTGATGGGCTACCTTGGCCATAGCCCAACCTATTTAACTAGGGGCTGATGGCCTACCTTGGCCATAGCCCAAATTTTTCAACAGGATGATGGCCTACCTTGGCCATAACCCAAATTATTCCACAAGGGGTTGATGGCCTACCTTGGCCATAGCCCAAATTATTCAACAAGGGGCTGATGGCCTACCTTGGCCATAGCCCAAATTATTCAACAAGGGGCTGATGGCCTACCTTGGCCATAACCCAACCTATTCAACAAGGGGCTGATGGCCTACCTTGGCCATAACCCAACCTATTCAACAAGGGGCTGATGGCCTAACTTGACCATAGCCGAAATTATTCAACAAGGGGCTGATGGCCTACCTTGGCCATAGCCCAAATTATTCAAGCGGCTGATGGCCTACCTTGGCCATAGCCCAAATTATTCAAGAAGGGGCTGATGGGCTACCTTGGCCATAACCCAACCTATTTAACAAGGGGCTGATGGCCTACCTTGGCCATAGCCCAACCTATTTAACAAGGGGCTGATGGCCTACCTTGGCCATAACCCAAATTATTCAAGAGGCTGATGGCCTACCTTGGCCATAGCCCAAATTATTCAAGAGGCTGATGGCCTACCTTAGCCATAGCCCAAATTATTCAACAAGGGGCTGATGGCCTACCTTGGCATAGCCCAAATTATTCAACAAGGGGCTGATGGCCTATCTTGGCCATAACCCAAATTATTCCACAAGGGGTTGATGGCCTACCTTGGCCATAGCCCAAATTATTCAAGAAGGGGATGATGGCCTACCTTGGCCATAGCCCAAATTATTCAGAAGGGGCTGATGGCCTACCTTGGCCATAGCCCAACCTATTCCATAAGGGGCTGATGGCCTACCTTGGTCATAGCCTAACCTATTCAACAAGGGCCTGATGGTCTACCTTGGCCATAGCGCAAATTTTTCAACAAGGGATGATGGCCTACCTTGGCCATAACCCAAATTATTCAAGAGGCTGTTGGCCTACCTTGGCCATAGCCCAAATTATTCAAGGGGCTGATAGCCTACCTTGGCCATAGCCCAAATTATTCAACAAGGAGCTGATGGCCTACCTTGGCCATAGCCCAAATTATTCAACAAGGGGCTGATGGCCTACCTTGGCCATAGCCCAACCTATTCCACAAGGGGCTGATGGCCTACCTTGGCCATAGCCTAACCTATTCAACAAAGGCCTGATGGCCTACCTTGGCCGTAGCCCAACGTATTCAAGAAGGGGCTGATGGCCTACCTTAGCCATAGCCCAACCTATTCAACAAGGGGCTGATGGCCTACCTTGGCCATAGCCCAACCTATTCAACAATGCTGATGGCCTCCCTTGGCCATAGCCCAACCTATTCAACAAGGGTCCGATGGCCTATCTTGGCCATAGCCAAAACTATTACAAGGGTCTGATGGCCTATCTTGGCCATAGCCAAAACTATTACAAGGGTCTTATGGCCTATCTTGGCCATGGCCCAAACAACAAGGGTCTTATGGCCTATCTTGGCCATGGGCCAAACAACAAGGGTCTCATGGCCTCCCTTGGCCATGGGCCAAACAATAAGGGTCTCATGGCCAGGGTTGTGGAGTCGGAGTCGGAGTCGTGGAGTCGCACGTTTCAGGGCGGAGTCGGAGTCGAATTTTTACAATGTGTGGAGTCGGAGTCGGAAAATTTTGGACCGACTCCACAACCCTGGTTATAGCCACTAGGTTAAGAAGGGTTATTCAATTTTAAGTAGGACTACTACTGGTTAGACCTTAATTATGTTTAAGAGAATCTTTTTCATTTATATTTATATATATATATATATATATTATTGGAAAAAATAAAAAACCCTTAATATGATAATATCTACAAGTCAATATCCTTCTTAATATTTGAATGTTCCCTTATCCTAGAAAGTAACCTGACGATTCATGTGGTGGTGATGAAATGTCTTATTATTATGATAATTATAGAGGAGTCGGAGTCGTATATTTAAAATGTGAGGAGTCGGAGTCGGATTTTTAGATTTTTTACAATGTGTGGAGTCGGAGTCGGAGTCGAATTTTTACAATGTGTGGAGTCGGAGTCGGAGTCGGAAAATTTTGGACCGACTCCACAACCCTGCTCATGGCCTCCCTTGGCCATGGGCCAAACAACAAGGGTCGTATGGCCTCCCTTGGCCATGGGCCAAACAACAAGGGTCTTATGGCCTCCCTTGGTCATGGGCCAAACAACAAGGGTCTTATGGCCTCCCTTGGCCGTGGGCCAAACAACAAGGGTCTTATGGCCTCCCTTGGCCGTGGGCCAAACAACAACGGTCTTATGGTCTCCCATGGCCAGAGTCCAAATAACACAAAAACAGTACAGGATTCAAAGCCCCAAGCCCTCCAGATCTACCTGTGGAGGAGTAACATTTACTCTACTAAAACTACGGGTATTGACTAGTCTGAAGTGGTAGGAGGTTTGAAAACAGTACAAACTCTTTTAACCAAACAACACAACATGGAAGTACAGTACATTTCAATTAACTCACCATCGTAGAAGTCACTTCAAAACATAAATCGTTAACAAAACAAAACATGAGAAAACTCCAAACCAACATTAGTAAACCAGCATTTAAAAACTGGTGACTTATAAAATTTACACAAATAATGAGCAAAGTTAAAATGCTTAATAACTTTACTTTAATTCCATAAATTTCCTATACCTAAGAGGAGTCAAACTGATTGACATAACTTCAACTAAACTTGAGAAGTTGGCCTCTTGAACTTTTATATTTAAATAGGTCTTGAGTAACCTTTCTCTTCCTAAATTCCTACTTCATTCTTTTTAATCCATTTTACATGTTTTTACACAGTTTGTAAAAAAATTTAACCTATAACAAATTTTTCTCCCCCCCCCCAAGTATATGAAAAAACTATACACGCTTACAACATGGTATCGTATGTGGTACCTTTACTTCTTAATTCAATATAAATTATAATTAATTAATTGAATTAAATATCTACAAAATTGCCTCGGGATTGGCAACATAGCCTATTGGGAGTGAAATAATTGCCATACATACATAGAACCCATATGTAGGCATCGGGCCTGCATAACAACAAGAAAACCAAATTTATTATTTCGTGTTCAAAATTTTGCGCTGCCAACTCATGAAAATTACATCGAGAGACGAGTCAACGAACTTTGAAGAATCAGCAGATTCCTAGCGATTATTATAGCGGCTCGCTCGGAGCTGCTTATGTTACAGCGATGCCTTAAGCAAGGAAGATGTGCTTTGTCTTCCTATAAGTTCTGAGTGAGGTCCTCTTGATATAAAAAATTTAATAACTATAAGAAGGATAGGCCTGTTCCTTCAGGTGTTTAAATAGTGACTGCCTATATTAGTTACATCGAGTCAACTCATTGTGTAGCTCCATCGTACCACGGCCCTACATCGAAAAAGATCGTCGCGCCCTACATCGAAACAGAAGCAAGACCCAACGAAATAATAAGGTAAGGCAACTCCTTTCTTTACCATTAGGCAGCGCGAATACCGAAGGCAAATAAACAGGTCCTTTGAAGACCTACATATACTTAACTCTCTAATGAAAAAACATAAGTTTTTGTCGTTAACTCTCCACTGAAATCTGCTGGAAATTTCCAACGGATGAGGGTATCAGGCAATCAACCCATAGCCCTATAAAGTTTTTTCACAGTATACATATATTACTTAGCAATACATCAGACTTTTAAAATACTGTTGTTTGCCCCCCATCATCAACTCTGGACCAGTCTAACTTAGCTTTAGCATATTATTGACCACAGCATTAGAATACATATGGTCAGAACTAGCATAGAAGTACAAAATTGTCATATTCAGAAATGCCTGATTTGCATCAGGTGGACATATACTGTACACTGTACAGTGATCCAACCATGAGTTGGTGTGCCAACTATCACTGACATAAATAAAGTTATCACCAGAAGACTACACATAGATGAAAGGATCAAGTTATTATCTTCACAGAAGTCTTTTAAGTGGTTGCTAAACAAACAATTATCATTAAACACATCAGCATTGAGATCACCAATAATAGCTACACATATTGTATCCAACTCCAATAATACTGCTGACCTGCCTCAAATTAATAAGGTAATTTTCTTCATTATCAACTGCCTGAAAAGGCATGTAGATACACAGAATGACAAATTTTGTATTGCAAGGGAAGATTCTTCCAAGCGAACCATTCTGCTATCAGGGGACTGTCTTGAAAAAGTTGATGAAGATTGATATGAAGGCAATTAGGCACCTGTGATGGGACAGCGCCCTCTTGAAATCGAGGTACTTTCAACTTGGCTGTATGTGTCCTTCCAGCCAGTTGTCTCCCTTCTAATATCAGGTTTGAAGTGAAGTTCACAAACCTGAAATAAAAAGATATTCCCTTATTATTTCCAACCAACAGGGAATAGGCTTAAAATTAGGAATGTACCAGATACGTTTCTAATCATGACTAGCTACAGAGGACAGGGTGATCTTTTTTTGGGGGGGCGGGGGGGGGCCGTGCCTAGATCTAGATAGTTTAGTTCCAGTTAAACCAACGTTTTATCATATATAGATTTGTGCCTTGCAACGAATTTAGTATAATTGGACAAAAGTTCTCTGACAGGACTAAATATGGATCATTCAGACATTTAGTACACCTTCCAGTAATTCCAATCATGGAAAATCTGGAGGGTCCTGACCCCCGGACCTCCAGGATCGCCAGTCATGTAACTTGATACTCAGACAGAGGCAGATATTCAGCCAAATTATTCGATGGAATAAACACAGTGCTGTCACTATGTTCAATTTTAGTGGAAAAATTCAGTTATGTATTAGTGGGATACTTTTACTTTTTTTTTTTCAAAATTAAACTTACAACTTTTTAATAAATATATTCTCATACTTCTTCTACAAGTTATTTAACTTCTGTATACATTTACCTATGACCAAGTTTGTTCCACACACAAACAGATATGATTTATAGGCCTATACTTATTGAAGATCTTTTAATGAATGCAATATAAAGGTACTAGGCTTAATCCAAACATTTGAAATTAGTACAGTAAATATATACTATATACAATATGAAGGTTACAAAAACCAGTGTTTGAAAAAAATATAAATAAACCAGTGTTTTCCATTTCTAGTCGTTTACATTGATTTTGGTTCATATTCGTTGATTTTAATTTATTTTTTAATTGGCATCCAGTGGATAGATGTGTAGCTGTGATTTCTATTTGTACATATAAAGTAGCCTACCAAATGTGTCCACCTGCAGTAAAAAAAAATTACATACCGTACTGTATGTTATGTTACATTAAATAATTTTTTTTCACTTTGTTTAGATTATAATAACTAGATTTATTCACTTCTTTGTTTGAAGGTTCGGTTCTTTCTAAACATTTGACACTTATATGTGGCCGAATTAGGCAAAAAGGTTGGAAAACACTGGTTACGCCATTGATTTTCTAATTTTTTTTACTTTTTTTAATCATTATTTTTCATTGATGTCAAGTGTATTATGATAACAGTGTTCAATGCATATAGGTAGGCTATAGGGCCAATACAAATTTTATAAAGTACCTAGCTACACATAGTAATTATATGTATGAATGTAAAATCATGATTAATCAAAGCTACATCTATTGATTGAATGCCATTAAAAAGGGAGTATATCAAGATCATAAACAAAATGGTCAAAACCAATGTAAAAGACTAAAAGTAAACAAAAAATAGTTTTCTTTCATAATTTTTTCCACACACTGGTTTTTACATTCATTATGAATATAATATGCACTTTTCTAAATTCCAAATGTTTGGAATATACCATGCTGCACTCCTTAAACAATCTTGAAGAGACTTGGCAATAAAACCAACTTTTTTGAAAAGGCCAAAGTTTTTTCTAATTTTTCAATAAAACTTGGTAAAATGTGGATGAACTGTTTTTTCAAAATAATTGTATAAACTAAATTTATTAATTTGTTAAACTAAATTCACTTACTTTTTATTGTATATATGATACTTATAGATCTAATAATAAAATGGAAGATGATACACCATAAGACACTTTTGTGTTGATAAATGGTATATTACTGTAAATAAATTTATTTAATTTTATGTGAATTAACTTTTAAATTGCCAAAGGGGCGGAGTCTGGGGCTGAAATTTTATTCTTAATCTTTTTTTAATAATCTTGAGAAGTTGAATGCTACTACTAAAATTCAGAATAAAAGACCTAAAGAATCCCACGAAACTTATAAATCTTCTAACCTCGACTACAGTTTGCGAAACTGTATGTAAACTTTTAATGCCTCAATCTTGAAGAGATCGGATTTGATTTTACTCCTCCAGTAATTACATGTCCGAATTAAATTACTTTATTCCGAAAGAACGTGCATTTTACATGTTTATCAAACGTTGGAGTAGATGTAGGGCAATACCTGCAAACCTGTAACGGCCCAAATGGGTCGTGAATGCCGTTAAATCCTTGGAATTTTCATGAAGTGGCGCCTGAAAGTAGCCAGAGAGTAAATCCAAAGAGGTAAACAATTTGGCATTCCCCAAACTCATAATTATATCAAGCAAATTCGTCAGTGGACATTTGTCGGGTGCAATGATTGCATTGAGTCTTCTAAAGTCTACAACAGCCATCATGGTACCCTTCTTTTTAAGAACTAATAATAAAGAAGACCAGGGGTTATTGCTTTCTTGTATAACTCCTTCCTTTAATAGCTCGTTAAATAACACTTCGATGTTTTCTTTGTGCGAATGCCACACCTATAGGGAGTTCTATAGGTCCCGTTCTAAGTTTATCCTATGTTCAACCAAAGAAGCGAAACCAAATTTTTCTCTTGGAAGTGCTACAACATCCCTCTGTTTAAGCATACTGTGATTAATCTCTGTCTTTTACATTCATTCCATGTGAGGAGACATTCTCCTTCAGTTTCTCCCGTTCATGCGCATTGTCGAATGCGGCGTCAATCTTATTTTCGCTCTCCTCGTCAGCGCAATTTACTGCATCACACGCTTATTCAGATAAACTCTCTTCCATTCTCAATCGTTCCACGAAGGCAATAACATTAAGGCCGCTGCACACCGAAAGCCACGCTAGCCACACCACACACGCCCACCACCTGGCTCAGCATCACTCTAATGATTTTCAACGAAGCAACCACACCGAAGACCACGCTAGCTACACCATGCCTCAGCCAGCCGCGCCACGTCGCTCGCATTCACTCCCTGAGCGATATTCTGAGACGTGTCTTTGGCTGCGCATGCTCAGCTCGTCTTCGTAGTAGATGTAGCTTATCCCATCCCCACTGGCGGAAGTGGTTCAATCAGTCGCACTCATTCATTGATTTCCCATCCGCCCCGTTTCGTACCAATTTTGCAATGGAAGAGTTCATTGAAGAAGTCAGACGGTACTCGTGCCTTTATGACAGCAGTAATTGAATTGAGTAACCTTTATTAATAATAAAATAAATACTGTACTTTGGTTTTACAATTTACAATGACATAAATAATTGTGAAGCTGGACTATTTATTTTATTTAATTTGGCCCTTAAGCTTTAGGCTTTACTGAGCTTTTATTAAAAAATAAACAGCTGGTTATTATTAATTAATAATAAATAAATAAATAAGTATTACTAATAGGTAAAGTATGTATTAATCTTAAATTATCATTATTGATATGACAAATGCAAGGTCATTATTGAAGGTATTTTATTATACCAGTACCATACAAAGAAACCAATATTATACAGGGTGTTTCAGGTTGATCCCAGAAATATGGAAATTGGCGGAATTTGGTATTTGAAGTTTGTCATAGTAATTCCTACCTACTGACTACAACTTCCGCCAATTTCCATATTTCTAGGGTCGACTTGAAACAGCTTGTACATGAGAGAGAAGAACTGAACAATCACAAGAAATGTGTCTTTAATACTAGATTACACACGAGAAATTAATAAACAATGGTAATGGACATTATTCTTAGGTTTTTGTTAGTATGCCATTATTAATCGAGATTTCAACTTGGTTTTAAACGAATTTACATTCACAATATTTTTCATATCAGCATTTAAATCATTCCATAGTTTCAATCCCATGGAAATGTGTAGTTTTTGAGATGAAGACAATCTAAATTGAGGTATAACATGCTTTGATCTATTTCTGGTCTGATACGAGTGGATTTCTTGATGAGTTATAAAATATTTATTTACCCATTGTAAATTAATGATTTTGTTCTTACACTCGCAAATAAAAATAAAATGTTCCAGTTTGATTACATCATTGAGCTTCAGTAAGTTTAGTTCTTTAAATAATGCACTAGAGCAGTGGTTCTTAACCCCTGGGTCGCGACCCAAAATTGGGTCGCCAAGCCATGTTAATTGGGTCATTAAATTGTCATGCTAGCATGGCTTTCAGTGTGCGGCGCCCTTTACTCGGACTTTCATTAAATTAAGAAATATAGTTTTTTTCTTGCTTAGAGGAAAATTATCATCGTTAATCTGTACGGTACCATTTTCGAAATCTAATATAAGACTTCTTCCGTAGGAAATCCATGCTTAATAAATGTGGCCAATTAAAATTTACCTTCTCATCGACAATAATATGAGTAAATAGTTCGTGATATCGGACTTTTCTTACTCTCAAGTTTAGTTGCACACTTCTCACGCTGAAAGTATTATTCCGGTCACGCCTTTCAGCCAACAGTGTACAAGCAAACCTTTAGCCTTCATCCTACCTGAGGTCACGGTTTTGTATAATAGTACCTACTCGATCGACGAAGTACACTTACGATACCATTTTTTGTTAATATTTGGCATCCTTGCTATAAATGTTCCTTGAAGTATGACAAACAACACTAGAGTGGATGTCACGCATGCGTTTTTGATTTAAGGTCATTTTAAGGTCAAAGTTCAAACGAGCGCAATTTTACATGAAAAATCTATTGATCTGGCAATATGATACCGGTATATAGTTATGCTCAGAAATTTCTTTGCATGTACGGTTAAAATATAAAAATATATTCAAAAGGATGAAAAATGACTGCTCAGTAATTTTTTTATTTTTCTTAAATTGTAAAAAATAGATAAAACTACTGAAAAAAGTTCCATGATGATGTTTTACGTTTTACATGATGATCCGTTTTGAATGAATAAATTGAAATATGTTTTTTACTAAAAATGCAAATTCACAATGTATTTTATCTCATAGATAATACTCAATGAAATATCACATTTTCGGTGTATTGGCTAACTATTGTCTAACTAAATGAAAGTACTGATAGTACTAGCGCCAAAGAACTTGCAACAAAGGGTGATATATATTCATGTAACTTCACAACCTTACAATTCTCAGACGTAATAAATCCAATAAGGTCTGCGGCCAAGGTAAGCCGATAAGAGATACCAGTCAAGTTAATGCAGGTCCACAAAACTAGATATCTGGTAAGATACAACGTATCTTTCTGTATACACTATATACATTACAGATTATGACAAAAGGAGAAGTCCCCATTCCTGGACAACGACATATATGCATTGCTGCAAGTGTCATTCCACTGCAGCTTGCAGGCCCATTGGGTTTGCACACTCATACATACAAATCCGCTCTGATTTGTAACATTTACACTTGGCTGTGCTGCATTTTGTTTTGCAACCACAACTTGTCAATTTTTTGCATGTCTTGGGAGCAGCGGTAATCGTGTCCATATCTCTTCGGGCCGGGGCCTGGCTTCCAACCACCTGTCTCAATAGCAGGCTCAATGTCCCTGTCTGCATTGCCTGCCTGCAACCATATCTTTGCGTGAAAGTTAGCCATGACAATGCAGTTCCAGTGCATCCTTGGTAGGGAATAACAGCTCCATACTTTTCCTGGCTTTGGAGAAGAGATTAAATCTCAAATCCACGCAGCCGCAATCAAATTCCTCCACCTCTATTATCTCCCCATCTCCCAACTGCTTGAAGTAACCCTGGTGTTTTCAGGTACTACTTCCAGCAAGACTTTTTGCTGATACCTGCATATGATGTCGTATCACACCGTCAGAGCATGAAATCCAAGTATGTTATCCAGTACAACTCCATTTAGTTTTGATGCAATTAAATGTACTGGATAGTACTTCCCTTCCCTTGCTTTGCCGTGCCTGATACCATCCATACCTCTATGCCTACACATCCAAGGTGGAAAAGAAGCAAAAGCAACACATCTGTATCCCTGCACCACCACAACTCTCTGAAAGTTATTCTGGCAAGCATCTTGCGCGTGTCCACCTCCTCGTGGTTCATCGCCAAATTTGGAACATCAGGCCTACTACATTTTGCCTTCTCCCAAGATGAGTTTTCGAATTTATCTCCTTTGCCAGTTCGTTTGGATCTCGTCAATGTCTTTATGGACCGATTTCCTAGAGAGCGATTGACCGTGATGTCGACACGAACTGCATTGCCAGCTAAATGTTTAAACATTGACTTAGCAAACACTTCTGTATAATCTCCAAACGTCTAACATTCCGGTGGTTTTCACAGTGCTTGGAATCATTGCATGTCCGTCAATGAGAGCGCAGGTAGAAAGAGTGACGCCTGGAAGATGTATCTGAGTGGCAATATTCTGATCAATAGTGAGAAGTGCCAGCAATTGAGATTTTGATGCTGGGTTCATCTTACCATTGGGTTTCGCCAGAGAGAGAGGGACTGGCGACAGCTCATGCTTAGGAATTTCTGCTATCAGGACAGCTCTTCTTGCGTTTGCAGCATTAAAAAGAGGTTGCAACAACTTTCTGTCTGTCCTTATCAACTTCTTTTCACTTTGCTGATGAGAGGTAGATGCTTTGTACATTGAAGCAAAAGTTTTAGCTTTTTGCTTCTTAATTGCGTCAAAGAAGCCAATTGTTTTCTGTTTCAAGCGTTGCTGGGTATACTCAATGAAAAGAGGTTTGCTTTTCTCTTCTGCTGCCAGAAAATCATGGGAGATATCTTGAAAGGCAATTAGCTTTGACTGCATAGGCGGATCGTCGACGGCACTCTCTCTGGCAGTCTCTCTTAGATCCGTTGATGTTCCAAATACATCCAGAGTAGCAAACAGTTGTGTCAGTTTTTTCACCTTGTCCTCATCTAACTTTATTCGGGAAGGCGTTGCATTGTTTCGTGTGAATTTTATCTTCATCATCGAGCAGTCCAAAAAGGACTTTCGTCTCTTGTGATATTTAAGATCTTACAACCCATGTAACACTAAATCGGTCTCTTGTCTGATCACGTCTAATGATTCTTATTATACCGTCTGAGGATTTGCACATCTTATTTATAAACTCTGTGGCTTGATCTAGAAGAACATGGTTGAAAAAGTTGCTGCTTCGCTTAATGACTAAGTTGCTGCCCTTAAATTCCTCATATATTTCAGATTCTGTCTTCCCAAGTGATTTCATTTCTGCCAGATATACCGGTCTCCATCTTGAATAATTTGTGTGGTCATATACTGTTAGCCATGATAACATAGCAGCAAAGGAGGAGATTGTAGACACCACTCGACCAGAGAAGTACTCCGGGGGGGGGGGGGTCGTTAGACAGAAGATAGGGAGTGCTGGAATTCCCGTTTCTCCTGTCACTGTACTTCTTAGCTGATTTTTTTCCGTGTCTCATCTACCCTGTGAGCAGTCCAGCATACTCTCAAATACACACTTCTCTCCTTATTCCTCACTACATACACATGCATCTAACATACTACATAATCTTTTCAAAATTAAAAAAAAGGCATCAACTTCAAGAGTTCGGAGTCCCCTGGGGGGGGGGGGGACCATAAATGCCCCCACTTCTGGCAAACACGTTGCCGATACTGGGAAGGCAGACTCGGGCAGCGGGGCTGGATCTGCTACCACCCATTCGAGATGTTCTGGACCTCTGTCTGATTCACTTTTCATAAACTTTTGCAACATTCATGTCCTTTTCTCAAATTTTCAATCTGTTGAACACCACCTCTCCTCCTCTAAACCTCATCTTCTTTTCCTGACTGAAACTCAGGTGTCTGAGACGACTGACAATAACCCTATTTCTGTACCATCTTACTTTATACTCAATTTCACTCCAAAGGTGGATGTCGCGTATATGTACGCAATGATCTAACTTGTTATCGTGTCCCGAACTCGAATCTTCCGAATTCTATAACCTCTGGCTACGGCTTACATGCCAATCTAAAACTAAATCTGCGGTGTTCACCTTTCTTCTAATTCTACTGACTACCCAAAATTCTTTGACTAACTCACTTCCAAAGTGGAATACATTCTTTCCTGCTCTCCCTTTGCTGAAATCTCCATTTTAGAAGATTTCAATGTTCACCATCACCTTTGGCTTTCCTCCCATTTCATTAACATCCCTGGTGAGCTAGTTTACAACTTTTCTATCCTAAATGACCTGGAGTAGATTGTACAACACCCTACTCGTATCCCCGATCGCCTTGGAGATAGGCCCAACATTCTGGATTTATTTCTTACCTCTCATCCTTCTTCTTACTCTGTGAAACTTTTCTCTCCGTTGGGCTCTTCCGACTACAATCTTATCTCTGTTTCCTGTCCTATCGCTCCAATTCAGCTTTTGGCATTTCGGGGCCGTTGATTGGGAGGCCCTTAGGCAGTATTGTGATTTCCCATGATGCAAAAAACCTTGGTTTAACTTAACTTATTCTAATGCTATCCGCACCAGAGAGGAGGCTTTCAGAAGGTACTGTCGTCATCCAATTCCTGACACTCACTCAGCTTATATTTCTGCCCCGAATCTTACAAAGTCTCTTTTTCGACTCGCCAAAAATTCCTTCATCCGACAAAACTGAAAATCTATCCAAGTCTAATTCTTCTCGCTCTTTCTGGCATCTAGCTAAGAACCTCTTCAACAACTTTACTTCCTCTTCTTTCCCTCCTCTTTTCCATTCAGACGGCAAATTTGCCGTCTCTTCTTCTGACAAAGCTGAACTCTTCGTTCAAACTTTCGGTTACAATTCAATCCTGGACGATTCCGGTGTATTCCTCCATCTCCTCTCCCCTGTGACTTTATTATGATTATGTCTGAAATTAGAATCTCTTAAGATATTTTTTCTGCCCTATCTGTGCTCAACTCTAGGAAGGTGTATGGTACTGATGTTGTTTCTCCTGTTGTTCTTAACAACTGTGCTTCTGTGCTGACACCCTGCCAAGGCAAACTCTTTCGTCTTTGTCTCTCATCTGGTACTTTTCCTTTCTGCTGGAAGTTCGCTTTCATTCAGCCTGTCCCAAAGAAGGGTAACCACTCTCAACCCTCCAACTATCGTCCAATTGCTTTAATTTCTTGCCTTTCCAAAGTTTTTGAATTTATCCTTAATAAGATTCTTAAACACCTTTCTTCTCACAATCTTTTTTAAGATCGTCAGTATGGACTCCGCAAGGGAGGCTCTACTGGCGATCTTCTTGCACATATCTCTGACTCTTGGTCATCCTCCTTTCGGGATTTCGGTGAAACGTTTGCTATTGCGCTAGACATATCGAAAGCTTTTGTTAGAGTCTGGCACAAATCTTTAATTTCGAAACTGCACTCCTTCGGTTTCTATCCTTCTGTCTGTGCCTTTATCTCTAATTTCCTTTCTGGCCGATCTATAGCTGCAGTTGTAGATGGCCACTGTTTTTCTCCTAAAGCGCTTAACAGTGGTGTTCCTCAGGGTTCTGTCCTGTCAACCACTCTCTTCCTTTTATTTATTAATGATCGTTTAATTCGCACTTCCTGTCCTATTCACTCCTATGCCGATGATTCCACTCTTCATTTCTTCACCCGCTTCCCAAAGCGGCCCTCACAGCAGTCGCTTCATGATTCGTGTAGGACAGCTATGGGGTACTTGACCTGTGATCTTTCTGCTATATCTGATTGTGGCAGAGAAAACCTTGTGGCTTTCAATGTCTCAAAAACTCAATTCCTCCATCTGTTACTCGTCACAATCTTCCACGCGACTATCCCATTACCTTTAACAACACACGACTGAATCCTTCCTCTTCTCTTAACATTCCTGGCGTTTCCTTTTCTCGTAATCTTTCCTGGAAAGATCACATATACTCTCTTTCTAAAACAGCTTCTAAGAGTTTACGTGTGCTGTACCGCCTCCGCAGTTTCTTCACCCCCATTCAGTTGCTGTCTCTGTACAAGGGTCTTGTTCGCCCCTGTATGGAGTATGCTTCTCATTTGTGGGGTGGTTAAACCCACACAGCCGTACTTGACCGGGTGGAATCAAAGGCTTTTTGTCTCATCAATTTCCCACCTCCTACTGATTGTCTTCATTCTCGCTCTCTCTCTTCGCCGCAATGTTGCCTCACTCTCTCTTTATTATCGCTATCATAACGGACATTGCGCTTCTGAACTCTAACTGCATGCCTCCTTTAAGGAGAGCACGCAGTACCAGACTTTCTACACTTTCTCATCCTTTTTCTGTCCAACTATCTAATGCAAGGGTTAATCGGTATTTCCAGTCTTTCATCTACTCAACCGGTGAACTCTGGAACAATCTTCCTCAATCCATCTTTCCTCCTGTCTATGACCTCCCAGAGTGTCAAGACATCTCGAAAACCCCGGAGCTTCATTTTGGCTCTCTTGTTCTATGGGAGGGCGCTTTCGCGGGCATTTGCCCTTGGCTCAGCTTTCCTCCATAAAAAAGAGAAATATAAGCTGAGTGAGAGTCCGGAGTTGGATGAAGACGGTACCTTCTGAAAGCCTCCTCTCTGTTACGGATAGCATTAGAACAAATAAAGTTTTTGCATTAGTGATAGGAATAGAATATGAAATGTACGCCTCTATGCCCGAGAGAATCACCTCTGTGACGCGCTCAGCACACTCGGAAAGGCCCCGACCACAGAAGCAATAATCATTCCTTGGGAAATCACGGAAGTACTGCCTAAGGGCCTCCCAATCAGCAGCGCCAAAGGGTAAAAGGCGCTTCCTCCTGCGAGGAGCCAAAGGCCGAATTGGAGCGATAGGACAGGAAACAGATATAAGATGATGGTCGCGGAAGCTCAATGGGAAAAAAAAGTTTGACAGAGTTAAGAAGAAGGATGAGAGGTAAGAAATAAATCCAGAATGTTGGGCCTATCTCCAAGGCGATCGGGGATAAGAGGCCGGTGCTGTACAATCTACTCTATCATTGAGGATAGAGAAGTTGTAAGCTAGCTCACCATGGGTGTTAGTAAAATGAGAGGAAAGCCAAAGGTGGTGGTGAACATTGAAATATCCTAAAATGGAGATATCAGCAAAAAGAGTGGGTTAGAATGTATTCCACTTTTGAAATTAGGTAGTCAAAGAATTTTGGATAGTCAGTAGAAATAGGAGAAAGGTGAACAGCGCAGATGTATTTAGTTTGAGATTGGCATGTAAGCCGTAGCCAGAGGGTATAGAATTCGGAAGATTAGAATTCGGGAATACGAGAACACGTTAGGTCATTGCGTACATACTATACGTGACATCCACCTTTGGAGTGAAATTGAGTATAAAGTAAGATGGTACAGAAAAGGGGTTACTGTCAGTTGTCCCAGACACCTGAGTTTCAGTGAGGAAGAGAAAGTGATATTTAGAGGAGAGGTGGTGTTCAACAGATGGAAAATTTGAGGAAAGGCCACGGATGTTGCAGGCGTTTAAGAAAAGTGAATCAGGCTGAGGCCCAGAACATCTCGAATGGGTGGTAGCAGATCCAGCCCTGCTGCTCGGGTCTGCCTTCCCGGTATCGGCAGCGGGGGAACCAGAAATCTGGGCATTTAGGGTCCCCTCCCCAAGGGACTCCGAGGTTCTTGAAGTCACCATTTTTTTTTTTAAATTTTGAAAAGATTATGTAGTGTGTAAGATGCACAAATATGTGGTGAAGAATAGGGAGAAAAGTGTGTTTGAGAGGATGGTGAACTGCTCACAGGGCAGATGAGACACGGAAAAAGATCAGCTGAGGAGTACAGTGACAGGAGAAACGGGAGTTCCAGCACTCCCAATCTTCTGTCTAACGTCCCTGGTTGATTGTTGTCAGTAGTATGGGAGAAAAATGGACGAGTGCACGAATGTTGCAATGCAAATGTTCGTCAATGTTGCAAGATGTTGCAAAGGGGTTATGCAATGAGGGGGATGGGGTTATCCAATGAAGGGGGAGGGTTATGCAAAGGGGGAAGGGGTTATGCAACATATCAATGCTGCAAAGGTGGAAGGAGGGGGCTTCGGGGGGGAGAAGGGAGGATGACCTCCCCCAAAGGGGCAACCTTAACCTAAGAGAGGAAGAGAAAGGAGGAGGAGGTCTTTGGGGGAGAAGGTGGGATGTCCTCACCCCCAAAAGGAAACCTAACCTAAGCCTTAACCTCAGAAGAAGAGGGATGTTCGCCTGGCTCCAGCCAGACGCATTATGAGCGTCCAAGAGATCCGCAGCGGTTATATAGAGGGTTGTGAGTTGCCAGATATCACTTATTTATATATAGAGGAGTTACCAGAGACCGTTATATATTTATTTAGATGAGTTGCCAAATAGTGTTTTTTAATTGTTCAGGTATACCTTATTAGGGTGAGTTGCTAGATACCACCATTTATTTTAATTTTATTTACATGAGTTACCAAATAGTGTTTTTTAATTGTTCAGGTATACCTTATTAGGGTGAGTTGCTAGGTACCACCATTTATTTTAATTTTATTTACGAGTTGCCAAGTAATGTTTTTATTTATATGAGGAGCGTTGGCAGATACCATCATTTATTTTAATTTTTATTTACATGAGTTGCCAAATAATGTTTTTATTTATATGAGGAGAGTTGGCAGATACCACCATTTAATTTAATTATTTATTAAAAGCAAGAGCGACTTTCTCCTTAAAGTTGTTCAGCAAGAGAACTAATTATTTCAACGAAACCCATTATTAACAATAAAAGAAATACATTTAAACCGAAATAAATAAAACACCATTAAATCATTGTTTATTTAGACGAATTATTGGAATCAATTTCACGAAATATATAGAAAATAAATATACAATCCTATACATACGATGTAATATATATGATCAAAAAATAAAATAAAAAATAGTATAACCATCAATACAGCAGAAATATATATACACACACACACATATATATATATATATATATATATATATATGTGTATATACATATATATATACACACACCATTACATTAAATAATTAAATTGAAAATACATTCATTTTGTAAACTCGCACGTAATTCGAGTCTACAGTCACATCATTATTGCTTTGCACTACGCAGTAAACACGGCTTAACATTATTACACCGCTCAAGTTATAGGGATACCTATACGCTATGTAAATGGCCTTCATATCGTTCAGTACTATTTTTGTGCACACTACATTTGGTTGGCAAGTCATCTTTAAACAGTTTCATTCAAAAGCACGCACAAAGATGTCGTTAGCCACAACATCATTATTAAATACAAGTTTATAAACATTCCATTTCAATCGAGGGTTTATTCTTGCCGAACAACCAAGGTGCCCATTTATCTACCAGCCAATTTTTTTACTTTTTATTGTAACCGTTGAAGAAATCGCTCTCCAAAAACTCGGAATGGATCCCATGTTATCTTTATAACAATAAATCTCACACCAACACAAGTTCTTTTACGGAACTCTCTTTTCGATGCATAACTCGCACGCTGCTTGAAGTATACAGTAGCTAATAATTCACAATGCAGGTTTACCACTTACCGGAACACGAAAATGATTTATAATTCCGTCGAATTAAAGGTAATATCCTGTAAGCCTTCCCGTTATCTTAACCGTGCAGTGTCTGACTCTGACGATGAGGCTATGATTCGCTCCAGCATTGACGGCTCCTGGGTTGGGCGGGTACTCGCTCTGTTACTGAACGTTGGAAAATCTCTATCTACGTTGTCGAACCCATGTTTTGTCGTAATTATAACTTCAATAAAGAGCAGAGATAAAATAATCCAGTTACAATTACAAAGCAAAACTCCTAAAATAGTGAATACAGAAGCACAAAGGCATGCAAGCAAGCATTCAATCGAAACTTATTACTTGTACAGAAGATTTTCAATCTTAATGTTTCCACTTCAACTACCCCTATTAAATTTTATCAATTCCAATTAGTAATATTTTAAACTTACAAATTTAGGTTATAATAATAATTAGTAAGTAAATTACAATAATTTAATTTTGTCATTACTCTGTGTCTAACCAATATAGTTAACAGCGAAAGCTTTACACTGCCCATAAGAGACAGGCAAAACGTTCTCCATATTTTGCTCGGCAAAAGAACTAAGTATTTAAACGAATACCAACATTGATAATAAAAGAAATACACAGGATTCTTTATATTGTACACTGGTCTATTAACTCACTATACATTTTGAATCAGTTGAAGAATTTATTTAGACGCAAAACTAGTCCCATAAGAAATACACTAGACTTTAAATTATACATTAATATTAATAAGCAAAAACTTTTAATATATTCTTAACCACTATGTCACCCAGGGTACCCATTTATCTACCAACCAATTGTGCAGTAGGATGAACGTTTACCACGCTAGGTACCTTCGCAGTGTCACGAACCTGGAACCGTTGGATTCATATTCAGCGACGCTAACCACCGATCCATGGTACATCATCAGAATACGAAGCGCGCAACAGGGTACAGGGTTTTGAGGGATCCTCATGAAGGACGGTGAGGGGGAAATTTTCAAATTGATCCGTGTCTCTCCCCAATTACAATCATACTTATTGATTGCTCATCCCAACGAAAAAAATTGTACGAAAATAGACTATATATATATATATTATTGATGCTCATCCCACAAAGAAAACAAATTTCCACTATAAATTTTACTGTTGAGATGAATGAGTAGGAAAACAACCGCGCATCCGATGTTTTAAGCGAAGTGACCGTGGTTGCGACTTGCAACGACTCGCCGTTGAAACGGTCTATGTACATTCTCCTAAAGGCCTGGAGATGCCTGGTACCCTTAAAAGTATAGTAACATTAGATTTTTCAATTTAGCACTGCTAATTTGAAAGTTACTTTTAATGTTATTCATTTTATTTCGAAATCATTTTAAAAATGATAATTATATGTAAAATCTGAAAACTTTCAGAATATGATTAAATATCGAACGACTTTTCGAATGATAATTTACAATAAATCATGGATTATTCTATTCATACCACCTAAAATCTGAAAGAAACTCTCTACCTTCACTGCAAAACATATTCAAACCACAAAGCTCCTCATTTTTATTCCATCCTTATATATATATATATATATATATATATATACATATATATATATATATATCAGTGGCGGCTCGTGGTAATTTTACTTACGCATGCAGTCACATGCATTACAGTGTAGTACATATTAGATAAGCTGTATTTTGTCTTTTATGGTTTTCTTATGAGTTATGTAGTAACCGAGGATAGAACCAATATTATATTAATAATAATAATTTTAACTTTATTTTTTTAACTTAAATAATAATTTTAAATTCATTGAGTATATTATTTACGCATGCAGTGCATGCCTTGCATTCATTAAGAAGCCGCCTCTGATACATATATATATAATATATATATTCAGAGAAAGTAGGAAAATTAAAAAAGCGAATCATTTAATATCGACCTTGGCTTAATGAGAAAGGTAAACCGTGACATATCGTATGACTATTCAACTAAATGATATCATCCACGTGTCAAAACCGAAAAACAGACTTCAATTACTATTTAATCCATTTTTACATTTAAAAGAAAAATTCTGACAATAATAATGAATAATTATTTAAAAATTAAAAAAGAAAAGAAAGCGTCACGGGTATCGATCCTGGTGTTTAGTAAATAAATTTAATTCATTTACTTTTGCCACTCCTATCTATATAAAATGTTTTAAAAAATCAACTTTTTATTCCAAGAAACAAAAATGTGTAACGATGTAAAATTCGAATCACTTTACACACACACACACACACACACACATGTGAATAGCCCGAGGCACTCCAAAACATAGAGGCGTCGGAATGCGGTTGTCCGCAATTTGTAACTGTGTGTGAATCCTTTACATCGTCTGTTATTATTATTATTATTATTATTATTATGGGAAAAAAACTGTGTTAATTAATTTTGTAATTCTGTCTTTATTCTAAGTTACGAAATTTGTGTTTTTAGATAAAAATAATTCTCGATAAACTACGAACTGAGGACGTTGCACACACACACACACACACACACACACATCTCTGGAATGGTCAAAAGGGAATATTCGAGCTGACCTACATTGTGCGTGTAACTGATACAGAAAGAGAGAAATTGAACAAAGATGTAAAAAAATTGAATGATTATATATATATATATATTTATATATATATATATTCCTCTTTTAAACTGCATATTTCTTATATTATAATTTTTACTGTATATATATATATATATACTTCGTTGAACTTGAGTAATTCTTGTACTATTATTATAAGCGAGGAGATAGCGGTTGGAATGTGTTGCAGATCACTTTCACGTCTCTACTGTCCCCATGCATATCAAACTATTGGTTGACTTGGAACACACACACACACACACACACACACACAAACACACACACACACACACACACACAAAATGGAGAAATATGAATTTGAAACATGAATTATTTAATATTCATCGACAAGTAATTAAGGCATGGCATATATTCAAATACACATAATAAATAAAATACATCTTTACAGTAGAACTTTTTTAAATGACTGTACTTTCAAGCTCCTTATAAAGGAAGCAGAATTTATTAAACCACCATGGAATACATATTCCAAAAAGCGTTTTTTAAACTATGAACCAGATCTAAGAAAACATATGTGGCTTAACCATATATAATTGTTGAAAATAGTCTCACATAATGTAAGGTCAGTGAGGAATTCAACTGTAGATGTTCATAAAATCTGCGACAGTGCAGATGTGATACTCCTGCAGGAGCACTGGCTACCTAAGCAAGAGCTAAAATTCCTCTCTACCATCCATGATGACTTTATGTACCATGCGTCATCAGCAGTAGACTTGTCAGATGAATTAATGTACGGTAGGCCTTTTGGTGGTGTTGCTTTCTTAATAAGGAAAAATTTTTCAAAACAAAATTTTTAACAAGCGATAATATAAGGTTGTTAGGCATTGAATTACAAGTGAGCAATGATTGCATATTAACTGTAAACTGCTATTTACCATATAACAACGGCAGTAATCTAGATGAATACATTGATTTGCTGTACAAAATTAAGTCATTATCAGATAACCCCAAATATTCTCACTATAATAATGGGGGACTTTAACGCACATGTGAACTCGGAATTCTTTGTAGAATTAGGTAACATGTGCGAGTCGGCCAATTTAAGTATAAGTGATGTAGAGGTATTAGGGGTAGCCAGTGGTAATTTTACATACGTTAGTGATATGAGTGGTACCACCAGGTGGATTAATCATTGTCTCACTAGTAATAATTTAAAGGATCGAATTGTTAGCGTTCATATTCTGCATGATTTCTTTTTTTCTGATCATAGACCATTAGAAATATTAATTAACGTTACCAATTTATGCGCAACACGACTTAACAAGAACTCAATAGGTAAGAATAATCGCGTCGATTGGTCCAATGTTACGATGCAGCAGAGAATAGAATACAAAGACAGAACAAGTCACCTCTTTTAATTTAGAAATTTTGCACCTTGCCTGTAATAATCCTTGCTCAACTGATTCTCACTGTAAACTCATAGATAGGTATTATAGTAAGATAATATCCCTGTTAAGAGAAGCAGGAAGCCCCCTGATTAAATCTTACAACTATCATACTAAGATTATTCCTGGATGGAATGATTTTATTACCCCCCTGAAGAGGGAATAGAAAGACGCCTATGATTTGTGGTGCTTTCATGGTAGACCCAGATTAGGACCAGTATTCTTGAATATGTGTAGAAGTCGGGGTCAGTATAAGGCCGCCATAAGGCGATGTAAACAGGAAGAAGAGTCTATTCGAGCATCAAAAGCCTGTGAAGCTCGCATAAATAACGATAACAAATTTTGGAAATTTGTTAAGAATCAAACGGGTGTCAAAAATGCCCTCCCTCCGACAATCGATGGGGTGTCGGGGAGGATGAAATTGCAAAGCTGTGGAAGAACCACTATTCTAACATTCTTAACAGTGTGAGTAGGGATAATCTTAAGATAGATTGCAGCGAAACGATTGTGGGAGGGACAAGGGAAAATATTTTGATATCATTTTCTGAAGTAAAGAGGTTAATTAAAGCGTTAAAGACTGGTTCTGCGTCAGGGATAGATGACTTATCGAATGAGCACTTAAAATATGCAAATGACGTAGTATGTCTGCATATATCATTGCTCGTATCAGCCATGCTGGCTCATAGCTATATCCCTGCAGAGTTCATGAGGGTATATATCTTGTCCCTGGTCAAAAATAAGTACGGAGACATTCTGTCCAGCAATAATTACAGGCCTATTGCTGTCGCTTCCTGCTTCTCGAAACTACTAGAAAAACGTGTTACGCCGATTAAAAGATTTCCTATGGACATCTCCTAATCAGTTTGGCTTTAAAAGGTCCCACTTAACTGACCTGTGTATCTATGTATTGAAAGAAATTATATTTAAATACACTGACAGTAATTCAACTATTTATAGTTGTTTCCTAGATATAAGTAAGGCATATGATAAGGTGAACCACAATATTTTATTTGCAAAACTAGAAGACAGGAAGGTTCCCATGTACAGTGCTTACAAGAAGTCTCACGCCTCTGTGTCGTCCCAAGCTAGTCTGTTAGGTATAAAATGGGCGGTCCTTATGGCAGCCGAGGTGTGTTCGGATTGGTGCACATAATTGCTCTAACCCCATCAATGACGTCCGCATTATGTTTGTGTTGATCACTCTTATCTATTTATATATAGAGACATACTGTATATAGATATATATAGAGTATGCAGGGGATAGCGTGTCTCAGTCCCAGCTATGGTAGTTGTCTTACAATTAACAGTCCCAAGTGCAAATTACGTTAACACCTCCACATAAACTACCCTGGACTAAAATAACATACGTGAAGCCCTTACCCAGAAACCATTTAAAAGCTCGCTCTCTCTCTCTCTCTCTCTCTCTCTCTCTCTCTGATCACACCGCATCCCATCAGAGGTCTTCAGCAGGGACATCGGCAATGTATCCATATAACGTTAATAATAACCGAAACTCATGGAAAATATACTTTCTGCCTTCCGCTCTATCCCAAATCCTTTTCTCTTAGTAACCTCTTAATACAAACTAATCTATCATATTTTGCGACTTTTTAACTCTGGTAGGATTCAATTCCATTCCTATAGTGCAAGAGATACTTAAATTCATGTGTGTATTATGCCATATGATGCGCGTAATAAATAATCTTTTTTAAATAGTTGGAGCGTTCAAGGTCATCTGTAATAATCTATAGACTACCCCTCAAGCCCACTCTCAACACTTAGATTCCCCTAAGACACAGGCGTCTTCAAGTAACATGAATGCGTAGAGATCTAAGGTGTTACATTCCATATTATATAATTTATGTGCTAGGTTTAAGAACGCTGGCATTGAAGGATGGAAGGAAGGGACAGTAAAAGCGATAATAGGTTTAATGAAGGAAGTGGAATGAGGATGGAGGTAAGCGTTGCTATGTCGAAGGAAACGAGGATGGGTGGGGAATTACGAAGGGAGGAGGAAAGGGACAGACAGTGATGGGCATCGATACATGAAAATCGCTAAAGCGATACCGATACATCGATACATGAAGAACGTCTTAGGCGATACCGATACGCCGATACTTTCTAGATGTCTTAACCGATACCGATACATGTATCGCCGGTACATTTTTATAATTATTCATTTAATATGTAGGTATTAGATATTATTGTTCATACTAGTAATTTGTACGCACTGTAAGTAAAATCAACGACATTAATGGGTTTTATAGATGTAAATAAAAACAATTGCTTTATTTAATGAAAGTATGTTTTAATTTTGTAGGATACATGAATGACTGAAAATATTACACTAACAATTAAAAGTAATTACTATTACCCTTCAAAAATACCAGCTGGCTAAACATCTGGTCAGACAGTCTATTCCTTTTTGGAGCGTGAATGTGACCAGCCAAACTGAACAACCGTTCTACAGGAGCAGAGGATGGTAGTGGTGTGTTATACTTCAGGAAGACCCGTAGAATTCCTGGGTACTGCCTCAGAGATTGGAGAGAATGACTTCCGTCACCCAGATACTGTAAAACTTCCATCTCAGTGGAATCTTGGGTTGCAGAGACATTAGTGGAAGCAGACTCATAACAAGAAATCATCTGCACTTCCGTCAGATGCAGCATCACTTAGTTGTTGCTCGGGGGTCTGCTCGCTGAGGCTCTTAACAGCATTAACGAACATTTCTTGAACCCTCTTTTTGACAATGTTAGTATTAAATTTTCCTTTTATTGTCATCCACTTTAACTTGAACAGAGGATTTGAAGACGATGCCAGTATTGCTGCTTTACACTCATGCGACGCATCAAGGCACAGAAACTTTTCAAACCGCTTAGTGAACCCTACTGTGACTGCATTGAGAAGTGGCTGACAATGACGCAATGCCTCCGAATTCAAACGCTCTAGCTTCTTCTCTACAGCTAACAATGTTTCCATAATATGGTTAATTAATCTCAATAACACGAGTACAAACACGTTTAAACGTTGCGCCGTACTGTGACGTGACCAGTAGAGTAGTACTGTCATTAAATAAATATTTAATAATATTATTATTTATGCATATTCATAAATATAACTCAGTAGTGTCATATTATAACATCTATTTAAATATTTAAAAATTCTTATTAATGTATCGATGTATCGAAGTATCGATTTTTTGCGATACATTTAAGAAAATTAACCTTAGCGATACCGATAAATCGATACTTTTGTCAAGTAGCTAAAGCGATACCGATACCGATACAAAAGTATCGATCGATACGTATCGGCGATACATGTATCTAGATACTGCCCATCACTGGGGACAGAGGGGGCTAAAATGAACGCGGGGATGTGTTAAGGGAGAGGTGAGAAATTCATATGAAATGCTAAACACAAACTCAGAGAACAAAATACCTTAAACTAACAATGAATTGACAGAAACAGAAGAGTCTGGTCTTAGACGCACTGATAGGTTTACCGTATGTGGCTAGAGGCCGCCACTCAGAATTATCACTACTACCTAAGTCATAATAAGGTTATTTACTATGACAGAGTAGTCATGAGTAGTTATGGAAATAAAATGTGATTATACTGTTGATGGCTGACTATATTCAGTTGGGGTATAAACTATTGCTGACAATCTTTGGATCCTTGGCTTTTAAGACGAATTTTTTATTCATATGTTCAACAAAATAGGAAATTGGCTGATTACACTGGTCAACAACAATTTTGTCACAAGGGTTTTGATGGGTGTTCTAAGTGTACTTTTTCATGCTGAATCTAAATATGAAATCAGATTTTTTCTATCAGGCTTAGTTTACTTGTGACGCTATGTTCATTTTTTCCTCATTTAGCATGATCACCGGATAAAAAAATAATAACATTATATATATAATTAAGTATATAACAATATTATAATATAAAACATTATAAAAATAATAAATATAATAATATATTATATTAATTAATATAACTATAATAAAATATATTAATATTAATATATATGTTGTATTAATTTTTCTGTAAAATTAGTACAATTTATTCCTTTGGGGAATGTCACAGTGTTAACAGCTAGTGTCTGTTGCTTCTTGTTAATTTTACACCAGTGTTGTATTCATAAAGATGTTTTGTAATGCCGCGGAACTGTCTGAATCATCCTAAATTTCCTTTTGTTATGTATGTGGTGATCTAACTTTAAAATCCCAGAAACGTAACTTTACACCATTAGTAAAAAAATGCTATGAACTTTATTTCGGATGTAAAGTAGGCGATCAGGACAAGAGTTGGGCCCCTCACATTTGTTGTGTGACATGTGTAAGACTACTTACAGGATGGCTAAACGGTTCACGTCACATGCCATTTGCTATTCCAATGATTTGGAGGGAACCCAAAGATCACGCAACAGACTGCTATTTCTGCCTGGTAAATACAAAGGGAATCACTTCAAAAACAAAGAGCCTTATGAAATACCCTAATCTACCGTCTGCAATGAGACCAGTTCCCCACAGTGCTCAACTTCCAGTACCAAATCCTCCTGAACATGTAAGTTTAAGTGATGAGGAATCAAACGTAGCTGTAGCATATCACGAGGAAAAAGATGAAGACATTTCTGATCCAACATTCCAGGCTACCTGTTCCTCCAATGAACCACATTTACTGTCACAAGGAGATCTAAATGACCTAGTTCGTGATTTGAAATTATCTAAGAAGCAGGCTGAACTTTTAGGTTCAAGATTAAAGGGTTGGAATCTACTGCAACGTGACACTAAAGTTTGTTTTTCCGCAGCCGCCATGATGAATTCAAAGAATGGTTCTCCCATGAAGATGGACTTGTGTTTTGTAAAGATGTTAATTCAGTCATGGGGGCTCTTGGTCATGAACATAACGTGGATGAGTGGCGATTGTTCATTGACTCCACAAAAGTCAGCTTGAAAGCAGTCCTTCTTCACAACGGAAATAAATTTCCTTCTGTACCTATTGCACATGCTGCAAACATGAAAGAGTCATACGACAACATGAAGTTGCTTTTAGAAAAGTTTCAGTATCAGAAATATAAGTGGAATATCTGTGGAGATCTGAAGGTCATTGCACTTTTGCTAGGGTTGCAGCTAGGTTACACCAAGTACTGTTGTTTTTTATGTGAGTGGGACAGTAGGGACAAGCAAAACCACTACGTTGGATTGGCCAAAACGCACCTCACTTGTTCCAGGCAAGAAAAATGTTGTGAATAGTTCACTTGTTGACCCTGAGAAAGTGTACCTTCCTCCTTTGCATATCAAGCTTGGACTTATGAAAAACTTTGTTAAAGCGATGGATAAAGCGCAAACAGGATTCACATACTTGAGAAATAAGTTTCCCCGGATCAGTGATGCCAAGATTAAAGAAGGCATTTTTGTAGGCCCTCAGATCAGAGAATTGTTAAGAGATGAGAGATTTGAAGGAGAGTTGAATGAAGTTGAGAAAGCTGCGTGGCAGAGTTTCAAAAGTGTCTGCGCAAATTTTTTGGGAAATCACAAGGCCGAAAACTATCCTGAAATAGTAGGAGATCTTCTTAAGTCTTACCAAGCAATGGGGTGCAATATGTCATTAAAGGTTCATTTCTTGGACTCTCACTTGGACTTTTTTCCGGAAAACCTGGGTGCGGTAAGCGACGAACATGGTGAGCGTTTTCATCAGGATATTTCTGCCATGGAAAACCGTTACCAAGGCAAATGGAGCCCCAGTATGCTGGCTGACTATTGCTGGACTCTTAAGAGAGACATGCCTGAGGCAAAGCACAGCAGAAAATCAAAACAAGCTACTTTTTAAACTACAGGTATGTCTTTTCGATCATATTTTAATAAGTATGTAACTATATGGGTTTTTAAAAATTAAATTGCATGTCACAAAAACCAGACCTGATAGAGAAATTTTACAAACTTATTTGGATTCAGCACAGAAAATACTATAAGAATAAGGTATTTTCATTCTTGGGACACGAAAAAAATTTTTTTTTGTTGCCCAGTGTTATTATTACCATTCGAAGGGTTGGTACCCTTCACAACCGAAATCACTCAGAAGGGGTGCATGGTATCCTCATTTCCTTTATCGTCCCAGCACGCTTCACAAACCATTTACTCAAAGATGGAAAGGCCGTCTGTGCACCAAGAGACGACCCAGGCAATGCGGGGAGCAATGGTGACATTGCATGAATATGGTGTGCCAATAAGAGAAATATCAAGACGACTAGATGTTCATCGAAGCACTGTGGAACGGTGGATTCATCGGTATGAAGCAGAAAACTCAATCGCTACTTTGCCGAGATCTGGTCCTCCGCGTTCAACATCTCAAGAGGTAGATGCTGCGATTGTTAATCATGCCAGAGAGCATCCGTTTGTTCCAGCGACGCATATTTACAGACACCTGAACCTTCGTTGTAGCGCAAATACAGTGAACAACAAACTTCACGAGGCAGGGTATTTTTCTCGTCGTCCAGCTATAAAACCTGGATTGACGATTGAGCATAAAGAGGCGCGGATGGGATTTGCCTTGCAATACTTGCCGCAGTAGGAAGAATTCTGGAGAAAAGTTGTGTACTGTGACGAAAAAACATTTTCAACAGATAGTCATGGTTCCCTGCATTGTTGGAGGCAGCGCGGAAAACGCTATGAAGAAGGAAATGTTTTCCCGAGCAAACGTAGTGGTCACATCAATCTCGGTGTGTGGGGCTGGATGTCTGGCTATGGTGTCGGAGAATTGACTCAAGTAGATGGACGCTTTACTGGACAGCAATATTGCCAGATACTGGAAGAGGTGCTGCTACCCAGTGTTCGTGCGTATCTGGTTCCAGCGCCGGAACCATTTTACTTACTGGAAGATAGCAGTCTCATTCATAGGAGTAACGTTGTGAGAGCGTGGTACGAAGATCACCCAGAGATTATTAATCTAATTCTGCCACCACGTTCTCCTGATATGAATCCGATTGAAAACCTTTGGGCAATAATGATTAACGAATGAGCAACGCAATGAAAGAACATTTGAAGCACTTTTAGCTCACACGAGGAATAGTTGGGAGAGCTTACGCCGAACACCAAACATTCCATACAATCTGGCCTCTTCTATGCCGCAACGATTGCAAGAAATTATTGATGCCGGAGGAAGCTATACGAAATACTGATGTTAAAGCCATGACGTAAATGTGTATCGAATATATATTTATGTTAATATAGAATTTTTTTATATTTTTATGTTTGATATCTATAAAAGTATATATTGTGACCATGAAAGAACTTTACTTATCCTTAGTTAGAATCTTTTCTTGCAATGTCTACGCTCGTGGAGATGATAATATACGCATTGTTGAAACAAACTATGAGAAGGTAATAGTTTCAGGAAAAAAATAAAAACTGGCAACATCGAGGCCATCACATGTTTATGGGAATTGTCATATGATATGCTACCAATACTCTTACTACTATATACAGTATACTATATTACGTAATAATTGCGATGAACAAATCAAATGCAAATTTCTCTGATTCACGCCCCACCAGTCTTGCTTTAGACTAATGACTTTCATAAGATGGAATAGGTTACCACTTAAAACAATGGATAAACTATCTATTAGTAAGACGACCGTGACTTCCTCGAAATGCGAGCGCGTGAGAGGTTGATTGAGAAATTTGGTCATTAGATTCTTCACGTAGGATATGTATCACAAACAACAATACTGACAACAATTCCCAACAATTACTTAATATCAATCATTGCATTTGAGCAAATAATTTAGACCTGCGTCAAAATAACTTAGGTATCATGCCATGATTTGGGATATTTGCCGAATTAGTCGTTCTCTATAGTCTACAGTATATATTGAGACTGTATAATGTAATGCCCAGCTAATATTATGATGACTAGGATTGCTCCATAAAAATCCCAACATCCCGAAACTTGGTCATTCTGCTTCTTAATCATTTGTATTTTAAACACTAAAATCTAGTAAAAGTGACGTAATAATGGACGTCATTGATTGTGTTAGAGCAGTTATGTGCACCAATCCGAACACACCTCCGCTGCCATAAGGACTGCCCATTTTATACCTAACAGACGAGCTTGGGACGAGACAGAGGCTTGAGACTTCTTGTAAGCACTGTACATATTAAATTTATTGAAATTTTGGTATTCCCACCAATCTTTCACTGTTAGGTGGGGCAATGTACTATCCGAGTGTTTTGTCTCCTCTTGCGGTTTGAGACAAGGCTCCTTGCTCTCCCCTATGCTGTTTAATGTGTATATCGACGGATTAATTACTTCACTTAATGAGGCAACAGTGGGATGTTGTATACATAACAAGGATAAATAACTTAGTTTATGCCAATGATATGGTATTAATAAGTCCCTCTGTTAAAGGTCTGGATCGGCTACTAAAAGTCTGCGAAGTGTATTTGCAGAAACATATTCTTTTTAATGTTACAAAAACTAAGGTTATGCAATTTCATCCTAAAAGCTGTAAATCAGCCAGCTGGTATAAGGTTTAAAATGAATGGTGAAGTAATTGAGGAAGTACAAGAGTTTAAGTATTTGGGTCAAACTATTACCAGCTCCTTGAGTGATCACTCGGATATAAGAAAACAATCTCGAAGCCTGTGTGCTAAAGCGAATATGACCATAAGGAACTTTCGATTCTGTACAAGTGAAACTAAAGACACTCTCTTTCGTACTTTCTGCAGTAATATATACGGACAGCAACTCTGGGTGAATTATAAAAAAGGTTCTGGCAGAACCCTAAATTTGATGTACAACAGGTCTTTTAGACTCTTACATAAATTACCCCAGAGATGCTCAGCTTCGCAAATGTTTGCTACCCGCAATGTCCCCAGCTTCCCCGATCATCCAAGCTATCCATGAGTCCTGCCATTTATCCTCTAAGCTATGGACTTCTTGGTACGAAAACGTCTGTCTGTAGCTCCACTTAACTTCGACATTACAGTATTATTTCTAATCAATTGTATATATTTCTATCCTTAGTATATGAACTGTCATTGTATTAATAATGTTTGTCATATGGACTATAGACTGGAAATAAAGCGTTTCATTTCATATATATATATATATATATATATATATATATATATAAAAATGTAAAGACGCTTGTGTAGAAGAGCGTCTGCTCGTATGTAGGAGAATTACGACTTCTGACTGATCGGGGATCTTGGTGTAGTGGTTAGCATGTCCGACCGGCAATTGGATGATCCCGGGTTCGATTCCTGGAAGGTGCCTCGTTTTTCATTTCGTTTTTTCTCATCTTGTGCGGACACTCTTCTACACAAGCGTCATTCTTTACATTAATTATACGGTGTTGTTTGCAGTTAAAATGTATATATGTATGGCATGAGAAGGTGCCCCCTCACGGCATTCGATTCCGCCCTTATGTAGGAGAATTACGACTTCTGACTGATCGGGGACCTTGGTGTAGTGGTTAGCATGTCCGACCGGCAATTAGATGATGCCGGGTTCGATTCCTGGAGGTGCCTCGTTTTTCATTTCTTCGTTCTTTCTCATCTTGTGCGGACGCTCTTCTACACAAGCGTCGTTCTTTACATTAATTATACTGGATGTTTGCAGTTAAAACACACATATATATATATATATATATATGATGAATAAAACCACGAAAGAAAGAAAACAAAATAGTACTCAAGCGCTTTCGTCTAATGACATCCTCAGATGTCATTAGACGAAAGCGCTTGAGCACCATTGTTTCCTTTCCTTCGTGGTTTTATTCATCATAAATATTTTTCATGTTACTTTCGTGAAATAATTTTCATATATATATATATATACAGTAAAAATTATATGAGAAATATACAGTTTAAACGAGGAATATATATATACAGGGTGTCCATAAATTATTCACCCCATTATAAGCCTTAATAAATTCGTTATTATAGGAGCTATCTTAAAACGGTTTGCTGCAATTAATAACACAACTCAAGAATTTTTTTTCTTTATTTCTCAGAACATCCACTAGGGGCACAATGGCGACAGTGAAGGAGAAAGCAATGTGTGTGTGCTGTGGATGTGGGAAACCAAATCTCCAATTACTGTACAGAGACGTTTTCGGGAGGAATATCAGAAAACTCCACCAACAAAACTCACTCAAGTGATGGCTGAAACAATTTCAAGAAACTGGCAGTGTGCTACATCAAAAAGGAGCTGGTAGGCCTAGTGTGTCTGAAGATAAAATAGCAGGAATTCAGGAGGCGTTTATCCGAAGTCCTACAAAATCCATCCGCCGAGCAAGCCGAGAACTGCAAATACCACGTTCAACAGTGCATAAAGTGGTTCACAAGAGGTTGAAACTTTATGCCTACAAATTGCAAACCTTGCAGAAACTTCTACCAAATGACAAACTCAAACGGGTACAGTTTGCTGTTGACATTCTTGACCGTATTCATGAAGATGAGCATTTTTTGAACAATGTCGTTTTCAGTGATGAAGCGACATTCCATCTGTCTGGTAAAGTCAACAGACACAATTGCCGTATATGGGGATCAGAAAATCCGCATGAATTTATTGAACACGAACGCAACAGTCCCAAGATAAACGTTTCGTGTGCTCTCTCCCATAACCGTGTGATTAGACCATCTTTCTTCCATGAGAACACTGTGAAGGCTACAAATTACCTAGATATACTTGAATGGTATGCTGCACCTCAGCTTGAGGATATGCAGCCCCGTGTGTTCTTTCAGCAAGATGGGGAACCGCCACACTGGGGATTAGAAGTGCGGAGGTTCCTCAATGAAAAGTTCCCTTCTCGTTGGATCGGGCGAGATGGCCCTATTCCATGGCCTCCTCGTGCCCCGGATATCACGCCTCTGGATTTCTTTTTATGGGGCTACACAAAGGACAGAGTGTATGCAAAGAAGGTTAATAACATCACAGAATTAAGACACCGGATTGAAGAGACATTAGCTTCCATCACGCAAGACATGCTCCTTAATGTTTGAAACGAAATCATCTATCGCCTTGATGTTCTGCGTGCTACCAATGGGGCTCACGTGGAGGTTTACTGAATTAAAACAAAAATTTCTTGAGTTGTGTTATTAATTGCCGCAAACCGTTTTAAGAGAGCTCCTATAATAACGAATTTATTAAGGCTTATAATGGGGTGAATAATTTATGGACACCCTGTTTATATATATATATATATGTATAGAATCATTACTTTTTTAACATTCGTTTGTTCAATTTCTCTCTTTGCGTATCAGTTACGCGCAAAATGTAGGTCAGCTCGAATATTCCCTTTTGACCATTCCAGATGTGTGTGTGTGTGTGTGTGTCTATAACGTCCTCAGTTCGTAGTTTATCGAGAATTATTTTTATCTAAAAACACGAATTTTCGTATCTTAGAATAAAGAGGGAATTACAAAATTAATTACTTTGTTTTCCCCATAATAATAATAATAATAATAATAATAACAGAAAAGATGTAAAGGATTCACACAGTTACAAATTACGGACAACCGCATTCCGATGCCTCTATGGTTTGGAGTGCCTTGGGCTATTCACGTGTGTGTGTGTGTGGTGTGTGTGTGTGTGTGTGTGTGTAAAGTGATTCAAATTTTACATCATTACACATTTTTGTTTCTTGGAATAAAAAGAGAGGTTGATTTTTTAAAACATTTTATATAGAGAGGATTGGAATAATTAAATGAATGCAATTTATTTACTGAACACCGGGATCGATACCCGTGACACTTTCTTTTCTTTTTAAATTTTTATATAATCATTCATTATGATTGTCAGAATTTTTCTTTTAAATGTACAAATGGATTAAATAGTAATTGAAGTCTGTTTTTCGGTTTTGATACGTAGATGATATCATTTAGTTGAATAGTCATACGATATGTCACGGTTTACCTTTCTCATTAAGCCAAGGTTTATATTAAATAATTCGCTTTTTTCAATTTTCCCTCTCTCTGAATATACAGGGTGTCCGAGAATTATCTGTACAATTTTTGGCTGTTATTAAAAGTCAACCATGAAGTGTAGAAATTCCAGTGTTGTCCCATTTTACAGAGAATCTGATTAAGTTTTTTCTGATACCACGTTTTGACAAGTTTTTTAGAAATGTACGCGGGTGACAGACATTGATGATTTAAAAGCAAGAATCACAGCTGCTATTGAGCGAATTGATGCGGATATGCTGCAGCGTACATGGCAACATTTGGAGTATCGATTGGATGTTTTGCGAATCACTAATGGTGCACATATCGAATGTTTGTAACAACGTTACTTTAATAAAAGAAACTTGAAAATACAGATTCTAAATAATCTTGTTTAAGAATTTTACGTGTTATCAAGAATTTTATTAAAAGATGAAATTGTACAGATAATGTTCGGACACACTGGAATTTCTAAAAAACTTGTCAAAACTTGGTATCAGAAAAAACTTAATGAGATTCTCTGTAAAATGGGACAACACTGGAATTTCTACACTTCATGGTTGACTTTTAATAACAGCCAAAAATTGTACAGATAATTCTCGGACACCCTGTATATATAATATATATATATATAATATAGATATATACAGGGTGTCCATAAATGATTATCCTGATTAAAGCATTCTATGACTTAAATAAGCACTCGTATTCAAACAGTTTTAATCATAAGTAGATAAACATACAAAGTTTTAATACATAGTTAATGAACTTAATAAGCTCCCACATGTGCACCCCTAGTGGCACGTAAAATGTCTAAACGGTATTCACACTCACGCCACACATTTTCCAACATTTGTGGGTTAACTGTTGCAATTGCATCCGTAATGCGTTCTCGCAATGTCCTGATATCTGGAACAACTGTTGCATAAACTAAATCTTTAACATGACCCCAGAGAAAGAAATCCAGCGGGGTAATGTCTGGTGATCTTGGGGGCCATGGGATTGGCCCGTCCCTGCCAATCCATCGATTTAGAAATGTTGCGTCGAGAGTTTTACGAACAACATGCTCCCAATGAGGGGGTGCCCCATCTTGTTGGAAGATGACAGCTGGCTGCCTGTCCTGCAGCTGGGGGATGGCGTAATTGGTGAGCATATCCAGGTACACAGTTGCGGAAACAGTGTTCTCAGCGAAGAAGAGAGGACCAATTATCTGGTCATGCATTAGTCCACACCAGACATTGATCTTCGGACTGCCCCAAATATGCTCCCTTACGGCACGTGGGTTTTCCGATCCCCAAATACGCACATTGTCTCTGTTGACTCTACCACTAAGATGAAACGTAGCCTCGTCTGAAAAGCAGAGACGTAACAAGAAGTCATCCTCGTCAATGCTGTTCAAAATGTCAATCGCGAATTGTTCACGTTTTGGACGGTCATCAGGCTTCAGTTCTTGAACAATTTGTACCTTGTAGGCGTGTAACTTCAAACGTTTGTGTAACACCTTGTGCACCGTAGACTTCGGTATCTTTAGTTGGCATGAAGCTTGTCTCACTGATTTCCTTGGTGACCGTGTGAAAGCAGTTTTAATGTTTTCCACCGTCCCATCGGAAACTGATGGTCTACCACTGCTCTTTCCCTTTTCCACGTTTCCAGTTTCCAAGAATTTTTTCATCCACGACTTAATTAACTTCACATCAGGTGGATTCTTTCCATACATTGTTCTGAACCTTCACTGAACACTGACAGGAGATTTTGTTTCTGCAAGCCACACAACACATTGTGCCTTCTCTGTCACAGACGCCATCTTAACTGAACAGCTACTACAGCGCTCCTAGAGGCGAATGCGGTAGACAAAACACACCAGCACAGAAACTCTATGCGTGTACGAGCTCACCTGTAAAAAGAAAACGAATGAAGGATTCGTCATTAAAACATGAGAGCATACTGTTTTCAGGGTAAACATTTATGGACACCCTCTATACAGTATATATATATATATATATATATATACATATATCAGGTCATCCACTAAGTAATGTTTTTTTACGATAGATTGAGTTTAAACTAGTCCTACTCGGTTTAACCATAAATTTTCCGAAGGTTATATCCAAGAGATGTATCGTGTTTCGCTACATACATTACAGACCTTGACCAGTGAAGGCGTGAGTTTTGCTTTATCTGAACCCCTCATAAACATGGCGGTATCAAAAGAGCATATAGGGCATATAATCCTTTACGAGTTCAGAAAAGGGAATAGTGCTACTGAAGCAACGCGAAACATTCAAGACGTTTATGGCAACCATATTCTGCATGTGAGGAAATGTCAAAGATGGTTTCAAAAGTTTAGGAATGGTGACTGCTGTTTGACAGATGCAGCACGCTCTGGACGCCCTGCTGAGTTTGATGACCTGCTGTTAGCTGCACTTGAAGACTTCAACAACTGTCGAAGAATTGGCCCAGAAACTCAATTCTTCCCCGCCCATCATCCATCGACATTTGCAACAATACACTTTGAAACCTTACCACACAACCAAACAATCACCGCTCAAGTCTACTGTCAACAACTGGATCGATTGAACACTGCACTAAAAGAAAAGAGACCTTTTGGTTAATCGGAAAGGAATCGTGTTCCACCACGACAACGCAAGTCCTCATACCGCTCGGATCACTTCTGCCAAAATTGAGGAGCTTGGGTGGGAAAAACTTCCACATCCTCCATATTCTCCAGACCTTGCGCCTTCAGATTATCATCTCTGCAGGAGTCTGCAAAACTATCTTGACGAGAAACAGTATACTTCTTTAGATGACCTGCACACCAGTCTTTGTAAGTTTTTTGCCTCAAAACCGCCTGAATTATATAAACATGGCATTGATTCCAATGGAAAATATATACTAGATTAAAAGGTTTCAGTTGTTTTTTTTTTGTCTTTCAAATTCCGATCTAGAAAACATTACTTATGGGATGAACTGATAATATATATGCGATGAATTTCACAGTTATATATATATATATATATATATATTATGATGGAATCAAAATTAGGATCTTTGTGGTTTGAATATAAATCTGAAAGTTCCTTTCAGATTTTAGGTGGTATGACTATAGTGTATAGAATAATCCATGATTGATTGTAAATTGTCATTCGAAAAGTCGTTCGATATTTAATCATACTCTGAAAGTTGTTTTCAGATTTTACAAATAATTATCATTTTTAAACAATGATTTCGAAATAAAATGATTAACATTAAAATTTACTTTCAAATTAAGTGCTAAATTGAAAAAATCTAATGTTACTGTACATTTAAGGGTACCAGGCATCTCCAGGCCTTTTGGAGGATGTTCATAGAGCGTTTCAACGGCGAGTCGTTGCAAGTCGCAACCACGGTCGCCTCGCTTAAAAGATCGGATGCGCGGTTGTTTTCCTACTCATTCATCTCAACAGAAATTTGTAGTAGAAATTTGTTTTCTTTGTGGGATGAGCATCAATAATATATATATATATATATATATATATTATATATATATATGTCTTCATTTTCGTACGATTTTTTCGGTGGGTTGAGCAATCAATAATTATGATTGTAATTGGGGAGACAGACACAGATCATTTGAAAATTTCCCCCTCGCCGTCCTTCCTGAGGATCCCCCAAAACCCTGTACCCAGTTACGCGCTTGTTATTCTGATGATGATGTACCATGGATCGGTGGTTAGCGTCGCTGAATATGAATCCAACGGTTCCAGGTTCGTGACACTGCGAAGGTACCTAGCGCGCGGTAAACGTTCATCCTACCGCACAATTGGTTGGTAGATAAATGGGTACCCTGGGTGACCTAGTGGTTAAGAATATATTAAGAGTTTTTGCTTATGTCATAGAATCGGGGTTACTGTAAAGTTTTCATTTTAATTTTAATATAATTTAAAGAGTCTAGTGTATTTCTTGTGGGACTCGTTTTGCGTCTAAATAAATTCTTAAGCTGATTTAAAATGTATAGTGAGTTAATGGATCAGTGTACAATATAAAGAATCCTGTCTATTTCTTTTATTTTCAATGTTGGTATTCGTTTAAATACTTAGTTCTTTTGCTAAGTTAACTATATTGGTTAGACACAGAGTAATGACAAAAGTAAATGATTGTAATTTACTTACTAATTATTATTATTATAACCTAAATTTGTAAAAGTTTACAAAATTACTAATTGGAATTGAGAAAATTTAATAGGGGTAGTTGAAGTGGAAACATAAAGATTGAAAATCTTCTGTACAAGTAATAGGTTTCGATTGAATGCTTGCTTGCATGCCCTCGTGCTTCTGTATTGAGTATTTTTACGGGAAGGCTTACAGGATATTACGCTTAATTCGACGGAATTATAAATCATTTTCTTGTTCCGGTAAGTGGTAAACCTGCATTGTGAATTATTAGCTACTGTATACTTCAAGCAGCGTGCGAGTTATGCATCGAAAAAAGAATTCCGTAAAAGAACTTGTGTTGGCGTGAGAGATTTATTGTTAAAAAGATAACATGGGATTCATTTCGAGTTTTTGGAGAGCGATTTCTTCAACGGTTACAACAATAAAAGGTAGATAAATGGGCACCCTGGTTTCTCGGTAAGAATAAACCCTCGATTGAAATGGAATGTTTATAAACTTGTATTTAATAATGATGTGGTTAACGACGATATCTTTGTTTGTGCTTTTGAATGAAATTGTCTAAAGATAACTTGCCAACCGAATGTAAAGTGTGCACAAAAATAGTATTGAGCGATATGAAGGCCATTTACATAGAGTATAGTTTTCCCTATAACTTGAGTGGTGTAATAATGTTAAGCCGTGTTTACTGCGTAGTGCAAAGCAATAATGATGTGACTAGGCTCGAATTACGTGTGAGTTTAGTGTTTTGCGCAATAGAACAATGTATTTTGATGTATATTTATTTTCAATTTATTTATTTATTTAATATAATTATATTATATATATATATATATATATATATATATATATATATATATTTCTGCTGTGTTGATGGTTATACTATTTTTTATTTTATTTTTTGATCATATATTTCATCGTATGTATAGGATTGTATATTTATTTTCTATATATTTCGTGAAATTGATTCCAATAATTCGTCTAAATAAACAGAATGATGTAATAGTGTTTTATTTATTTCGGTTCAATTGTATTTCTTTTATTGTTAATATTGGGTTTCGTTTAAATAATTGGTTCTCTTGCTGAACAACTTTAAGGAGAAATTCGCTCTTGCCTTTAATAAATAAGTAGTTAAATTAAATGATGGTATCTGCCAACTCTCCTTATATAAATAAAAAATATTTGACAACTCATGTAAATAAAATTAAAATAAATGGTGCTATCTTCCAACTCTCATATAAATAAAAACATTATTTGGCAACTCATGTAAATAAAATTAAAATAAATGGTGGTATCTAGCAACTCACCCTAATAAGGTATACCTGAACAATTAAAAAACACTATTTGGCAACTCATCTAAATAAATATATAGTGCTCTCTGGTAACCCCTTCATATATAAATAAGTGGTATCTGGCAACTCGCAACCCTCTATATAACTGCTGCGGATCTCCTGGATGTTCATACCTTTCTTCTACTACTTCTTTCACCACCTTTCTCTACAAAAAAAAAAAAAATGGTGTCAATAATCCAGCAGGGTTGAAAGCACCTTAAACAGAAAAAAAAAAATAATAATGCGTCTGGATGGAGCCAGGCGAACATCGCTCTCCTTCTTAGGTTATGGCTGGCTTAGTTAGGTTTCCCTTTGGGTGGTGAGGACATCCCAACTTCTCCCCCAAAGAACTCCTCCTCCTCCTTTTTCTCCTTCTTTTAGGTTAAGGCAACCCCTTTGGAGGAGGTCATCCTCCCTTCTCCCTCCGAATCCCCCTCCCTTCCCCTTTGCAGCGCATTGATTTGTTGCATAACCCCCTTCATTGCATAACCTCCTTTGTTGCATAACCCCTTTTGCAACATCTTGCCAATTGATCAACATTTGCACTTGCATTGGAACATACTTGCACTCGTCCATTTTGCGACCATGCTACTGGTGTCTACAAATTCCTCCTGAGATATGTTGGGGGCAGTCATTTGCGTGATGGCTGTCCTCTTTGCAGACTAAACAAAAGATTTACTCGTACACTCCATACATTTAGCAGTGTAATGGCTTAGGTCCTTCCTTTTTCGGAACATTTTCTTCCTTGCCTAAATTAGGCTTGAGGGCCCTCCAGAATTGGAATGAGCTTTCGGCCGTGTCTCGAGATGAGTGTTGCTTCCCATACCTAATCCTCTACTCTTCGCTGTACCTCTTTGTCATTTGTTTCGTATCTACCTTGCTGAACGTTGAGCCCCCTTATAGCTGTGGTTGATTGAAGCGATTTTTCCGATTTTGAGTGCATCGTACATTTTAATTAATTGAGGCCATAACTTCTTATGTGGGTCTGTGTTTTTCTCAGTACATTTGTGTGATTGTTTGTAGACCGCTAGGCTAGCACTAGGCCAGCCTAAGTCTAAGCTTGGGCTTGTGAAGATGGCGGTAAGCTTGGAACAGCGTGTATTCATTCTCGAAACTTTAATGAAAATTGTATCCTTCAAACAGTACTAGCGTGAATTTAATGAACGTTTTGGAGAAGGAAACGTTGCCACCAAACGTGAGGTGTGGAAGAGCGTTTAACGGTTCCGAAAAACAGGTAGTGTTATGGAGCAAAACGTATATCAACCGTGGTTACAGAAGAACAGGTAACGTGCAGGACATAATGCAACTCAGTCCTCCTTCCATATCTCTCCGCAAACTGTCACAGCAAACAGGAATGGCATTGGGAAGTTGTACCAAAGCAGTGAAACAATTGAAGTTGCACCCATATAAAGTGCATCGGATGCAGGAACTGCGCCCACCAGACATTGAAAGGTGGCTCGCTTATTGTCACCGGTTTCTTCAAATTGTATAGGAACAGCTTGACACCTTGATTGTTATGCCTTTTTCGGATGAGGTATGGTTTCACCTCACTGGATATGTGAATGCACAAACCGTGTATGTGGTCCACAGATAACCCACGCTCCATTCATGAACCCCCCCCATTTCATCTCGAGGTGGGAGTGTGGTGTGCCATTTCAAGGTGTCGAATTGTGGGACTCATCTTCCACAACGCGATTACGTCGGGAAGTTACATTGACATTCAAGGATCAAATCCACAATGGCTGCAACAAATTACGCCTCTCGTCAGACAGTGGCAGAGTTGAAATTCATTTTTGGTGATCACATAATTTCTAAGGGATTACGGCCTCCACGCTTACCTGATTTATCATCTTCGAATTACTTCTTGTGGGGCTACGTTGAAGACTAGGGATATACCAACAATCTGGACATTCTGGAAGAGTTGCAAAAAAAATATTACCAACATCATTGCCAACATTCAACCAGTTGTATTGCAGTCTGTGTCCAGCAACATACTTTGCCGTGTACGTTTGTGCACTGACGTAGCACTAAACATTTATTATGATGTATTTCGACGGCTACTGTTATCATATCACAAAGTTTCATGCATCTCTGAAATATAAAGTACTTATTTTTATTTAGTTTTCATTTCTATTTCTTTGGGTTAACTAATAAGATGGACCCCCTGTATTTGCTTGCTTGCTTTAATATCTACACAACGCTCGAATGACACGTTTCAAGTGCAATTTGTGACTTAACCGTGTGAAATAAGCATATTTGGATTAGAGTTGCACCGATGTATCGGTATCGGTATCGGTATCGGCCGTATCGGCCACTTTTCACAAAGTATCGGTATCGGCCGATACTGTTCTGAAAACCGATACCGATACCGATACTTTGAATTACTGTTTTTTGAAGAAATTATCGTATTTTATATATTATTAAATTTTTTATTATTATACAGTAATATCTTATTTAGTTGTTTAATATATATTTTATCAAAATTAGCAATGTTTACATTTACTAACAAAAAAAAAAAATCATAAAATGTAACTATAGGCCCCTATACAAGATTACAAATATTCAATACAGTAATACAGTATCATATAAATATACAATTTCAAATTACAGTAATAGTTTTCAGTAAAAATGAAAGTTTTGTAAAGTTGTTCATAGTTGGCACCACGCGGCATGCATAATCATAATAAACCATTCAGTTGCTTGAATGCTTGAATCTCGTGTGTAAAGTTATTGATATTATGAAATTAAATGGAACTAAAGTTGGGATTGGGAAAGGCATTTTAAGTTAATTGAGATATTATATCATTTACTTGAACTTTTATTAATAATCAATTTTAAAACTATTAATTAATTAAAAAGTATCGGTATCGGTATCGGCACTGGCACTTTTTTGTAGTATCGGTATCGGTATCGGTATCGGCCAAAATATTGGTATCGGTGCAACTCTAATTTGGATATACCGTATACAATGATTCATTTTTTCGAATTTCACTCGTGTTAAGAATTTTAATTTAAAAAACTCGAAATCAAATTACTACTATTTCATGCTACATCAGGTTTTTACACACCCAAATTTTTGTTTTAGGTTAGGTTAGGTTAACCTAAACCTATCCAAGCGCAACCTAACCTAAATTTAACCCCCAAAAACACCTGCAATAAAATAGTAGGTATTTTCCGAGTCGGAGGAAAAGCTGCAAAAGATAGTGTACATATATATATAATTATATATATATATATATATATATATATATATAAATGGAACCATATAAAGATGTAGAAACACGATAGAACATGAACAACAAAGAGATAGGTTAAGTGCGGTTACGCGTTGAACTATAATAAGAATACAGACATAAAATGCATACAGAAGCAAGATGGAATATGTATGAGAGAGAGTTAAAAGGAGTTACAAGGAAAAGAAGGACCTCAAAAGTCCTTGTGGCCCATACCGAGAAGGTACCAATGGCAACGGGTGCTAGGGAAAAATTCCTACACCCTCAAATACTATGCAAGATTCCGTCTAACTTTTTCTTGAACAGATCCACAAAAGAACTGTTCACAACTTTTGAAGGTAGCCTGTTCCACGTGTCACAGATCTTATAGGTAAAGTAATTCCCACACACACTAGTGCTAAACCGTTTCAAATCCAACTTCCATTGTTGCGAGTTGGGTTATCATTTAAACTAAACATGCTTCTAAAATCGACATCGTTGAACCCGCGTGGGAGCTTGAAAATCTCGATAAGTTGACCGCGCAGCCTCCGAGTTCCCAGCGAAAACAAATTCAGGGCGCGTAAGCGTCGATTGTAGCCCATATGCCTAACGGAAGTGATTAACTTTGTGGCCCTCGCCTGCACTCGCTCCAGCCTCTCAATATCTTTCCTGAGGGTGGGCGACCAGAACTGCACAGCGTACTCCAGGTGCGGCCGAACCAGAGAATTGTACAGAGAGAGCAGAATCTCCTTGTTCCGAGATCGAAATTGTCTCCTGATATAACTTAACAGCTTCTGGGCTTTCTTTTCCACCTCTACGCACTGTTTAGTAAACTTAAGGTCGCTGCTAATTAGCACACCCAAGTCCTTTTCCAAATCAGTGGCCTCGATATTACAACCCCAACATCGAGTAGTCCGACTTGGGATTGGCGCAGCCAATGTGCATGACCTTACATTTACCCAAGTTAAACGGCATTTGCCATTTTTCGGACCACTCTCCTATCCTACGTAAGTCCGCACGCAGTTGCTCGATCGCTTCGGGCGTCCCAACATTGGCCCCAAGCTTGGTGTCATCAGCGAATTTGGCGATCCTACTGACGATGCCAGCGTCGATATCATTTATGTAAATGATAAACAACAGTGGCCCCAAAACGGGACCCTGAGGAACCCCGCTAGTGACGGAAGCCCAACCCGAGCTAGCCTCTTTAATTACAACCCTCTGCCGCCTATTCTTCAGCCAGTTTTCAATCCACCTACCTAATTCCCCACCGATACCTAGCGCGCGCACTTTGGCCATTAACCGGAGGTGAAGTACTTTATCAAAGGCTTTCTGAAAGTCGAGATAAAGTATAATATATCAATCACCCTACTCTTATCATACTCACTCCACATGACGTGGAAAAATTCGAGCAGGTTGGTGAGACACGACCTATGCCGTCTAAACCCATGTTGGGAGTCCCCAAGCAGCTTGTAGGAATCCAAATGGTTAACGATCCTATCCGCTATTATCCCCTCTAATAATTTACCTATAACCGAAGTGAGACTAATGGGACGATAGTTCCTTGGACTTTCGTGATCCCCTTTCTTAAAGATAGGGATTACGTTGGCTTACCTCCAGTCACCAGGCACCTGGCCCGTCTCCAACGATTTGTTGAAGACTGTAGGCAGGTGGGGAGCCACCTGGTCGTGCACTTCCCGCAAGACTCTGGCGAGGAACTGGTCTGACCCAGGAGCCTTAAACGCGCTCAGTTTGTCGATTCTATCGGCAACGACTGTCGCGGTACACCAAACACTATCCAGGCCAGCACCTTCGTGCCTGACGCCTGGCTCTGGGATGACGCGGGTGTCCTCCCTGGTGAACACTCCCGCAAAGTAATCATTCAGCACATTAGTGATGTCCCCATCGGAGGTCCGCAGCGCGCCGCTGGGGTCCTTTAACGGGCCTATCATGCTTCTAATGTGCTTTCTACTATTAACATAACTGAAGAATTCCTTACGGTTCCCCTTGCAGAGGCTTGCCACCCGGAGTTCTTCGTTACGTTTGGCTAGCCTGACCTTCGCCTTCACTTCCCTGCACAGTCGGACAGAGAGAGAGAGTAAATGGAGAATGTAAGGCTCACTTAAAAACTGGAATATTTATGGTGTTCATTGTTTGTGTTCATTATACTCGTATGTTAAAAAGAATTGGCAGATGTGTGATTTTAACTTGTTTCTCGTCATTCGCTTAAAAATAAATTGGTGCAAGTGTTTTGGAGCACTAAATTGACCTACAAATTAACGTCGTTAATAGTTCATTTCAGGAGAGGAACTTGCAGTAATTATTTCTGTAATTAAGATTTTTAAATACATTTTAAATAATGCGCGGTTCCATATTACAATATTATACTTTAATTATATTTGAAGTAAAATGTTTCTCGAAATAAATATTTATAATTATTAGTGAATTAATTAATTAATTAATTAATTATAACAGTTTATTCACAAGTACTAAAATTAAAATACTCACACATATTTAATAAAAAATGAACTTGTTCATAGAATTTCGTTAAGAAACATTCTTACTCATTCATATTTAAGAATGAGCACTTTTTAGTTGTGTTTGTAACACACACACACACACACACACACACATATATATATATATATGAAAATTATTTCACCAAAGTAACACGTGAATAATATTTATGATGAAAATAACCACGAAAAAGGAAACAGAATGGTGCTCAAGCGCTTTCGTCTAATGACATCCTCAGGAACTCTTAAATAAATAACAAGTTCGAGACTATATATAGGTCACAAAAAAAAAAAAAAAATTATAGGAGGAACATACAAATTTATAAGGAAAAGCTACCAGAGTTTTAGCACTTTGCCCCTCTTGTCTAAATCCGTTCTGAACGAATTCAAAACAACAGGATCAAGCGAAAAAAGGCCTGGCTAATGTTGAGAGTATTTGTAAGTTGAATAATGGCAGACTCAAGAACATTTCTATTTACAATGTTGCTTGAGTGAAACAAAATTGAAGCATTCCAGTCAATACAGTGGGATAACTCTGACAAATGGACGAAAAGGGCATTCGACGACTGTCGTTCTAGCAGAATATTGATGCTGTTTTACACTCGTTTGCAAATCCTTTTCCGTCTGTCCAATGCAAAAGGAATCACATTGTTTATAACCAATTTCATACATGATGCCTGAATTTATGGTAGGACTACTTTTTAACTATGATATTTTTTTCACAGTATTCCCATATGAAAATACTACATTAATATTCAAAAGTTTAAGTACATTAGCAATGACTAAAAAGCCTGGGAAAAATGGAAGTACTAAAATATTCTTCTGTAGTATTTACGCTTTTATTCATTCTTATAATTTCTTATTTACTTTTCTTTCTACTCTTTATTCCATTTCTCTTATGTCGTTAATCATTATCTTTACACACTTTTCGCTATAAATTTTATAAAATGCATGGTAGCAGGCCGAGTGAACGGAAAAACCGTTACAAATTGAAACGGCATGGGAGAAGGGGGGGTTAATTATACTCTAATTAACATTTTACTAACTTTATTATGCCGAAAAACAAGTAGTTAAACGGGGTAATGCGAGGGGGGATTTAACTATAATACTTAAGACGAGAGAGACACAAAATAATCTAAACTCACAATTTACATTCTAACGCAAAACACTGAGCTACTGAACTCACTGCCGGCCGATGACTGCCCATTTGGGTATTTTTCTCGTCTTGGGCCGAGCGAGTGTTGCAACTAGTATAGCCAAACAATTATTTGAACGTAATTACATTTTCATTAAATATTATCTTCTTTATTAAACAAACATTATATTATCATTTTCTTTATTAAACAAACATTATATTATCATTTTCTTTATTGATCAAACATTATATTATCATCATCTTTATTAAACAAACATTATTAAAATTCTTAATTAGACATTACTATACTCGCATCACTCCCTTGAAAATAAGTTTTACACTAGGAAAACTTACTAATATCGTTTAACAAATTTATTTATTTATTCAACAAAGTTATTTATTTTGCAATTTTTTTTTTTCGTTAACAAAATTCAAGTTAAAGAAATTAGAATGACAAATTCCACACATCAGATATTTTGTATCATTTTATAAAAATCGAAAACAAACTATAATTTTCGCAACATTTGCATAAAATAACATTTCACACTAATAATCAAATTTACATATAACGAATCTATAACGTGCCAAAAAATAACGGACAATTTTCTCAACAATGGTCACAACAAATTTCAAGTTCACAATCTATTCCAGCGAATCCTCATCAAAGATCGCTTTACATTCGAAACAACTATTTATACAGTTACATAGTTACTATCAGGGTAACATAGAAAAATAAGAAAACGTTTATATAAAATACTGACCAGAGCTCACATACTATTTCACGAAACAAAACAAATATGGGCAATAATCGCACCCTTTCACTTATAATTTCATTACATAATAATCAGTACATTAATTGCTGGACGTTGTTTAGATCACAATCCGCACACTTGACAACGGACTTCTTCAATTTTCAATCGCAGCTGCTGCTCACTTCGCTAGAATGCAAGGGATTGCATCACCATGCAACAGGTCAGCACGCTTTACGTTGGTTCCGCTCTCTCTCCAAATGGCGGAAAAAAAAAAAACCAAGAGAGACGTCCAATTCTAAAACGATCAGGGATTGGACGGAATTTGCAATTCTAGAAGTCCATGAATCAACTCGCCTGTCTCATCTCAACTTTTGTCGGTGAACGCTGCTCTTCCTACGTCCAGCTGAAAGACTCTCTACTGGCAATAATCAAACGATCACTTCGCCGTAGGCCGTTTTCCAACGAACCTACTGTATGTCTGTATAGACAGTAAAGCCTTAGACACTCGTTCAAGCTCTCGTGGCTTGCCTACTGAGTGCTAAAACATATTTTGCGAAGCATCGAGAAGCGTGACCAGCTACTGCCCGAAAAATACCAGTAGACCATCGAAACTGTACTGTGCCAAGTCCCTGCACATTTGGTTTCTCTGTCTCTTCTCTTCCGAAACTGTCCTGCGCCAAGTCCCTGCGCATTTCGGTTTTTTTCTTGTTTGTCTCGTCTTTTCTGAAACTGTCCTGCGCCAAGCCGATGCGCATTCGGTTTCCTTCTCTGTCTCTTCTCATCTCATCTCTTCTCTCTCATCGGTGATCGATTACCTATCGGGTCAACTAAACTCAATGAATGGAATTTGGATCCAACTTAGCTACCTCCAAATCGAGTCTTTTGAAATTTTGGAAAAAAAGTTATTCGAAACGTTTATACTGCTACTGATTATCATTTCATATTTAATTTACCGAATTTTCTCGACAGTTCACTTCGAAACAATAACTACAAATTAGCTCTGGCCAAATTCACGGAAAAATATGACATCTCAAAATTTCGTAAAAATTTAATCGCGCCTAGCTACCAATAAGGTCACTTATGGCAGTTACATCGGAGAAGATACTAAAATTTATGAAACGCACGAAACAATACTATACAATAGAGATATAAAGCGCCCATACATAGTAACTGTTATTATAATTTAACAAATATTATTATTCAAACTACCTTCAGAAATCACATCGATACATTCAAATACAAAAGACAAAAATGAGCCCCAGAAACTTCATGTAATCAAATCTCTGAAAATCACAAACCCGCTTACACTTTGGGGGAAGCTCACATAGCGGCCACAAAAACACTGGCCATCTAAAAGGCTCCATCTCCGGGTGAACACTCGAGCCCATGTTTTGACTGCATTAGTAAACCCGACTGAAGTTTTAAACAATAACAATTTTCCAAAACAGATATTAAATAAAAAAATTTAAATATTAATACCGAAAAATAATTTAAAACATTAATTCCAACTTGAAAAGCTAAATTTCATAGGAAGAAAACTCGTAATTCACAAATTACATCTGAGAGACAACTCTCTCCTGCAACACAAAACCCAGTATGGTTTGTAAATCACAAAAATCCTATAATTTATCGTTTCCAAGTGAAACTACAAATTTACATCGTTATTCTAAGTAACAACAGATATTATGAACCCAAAAATACACGCAACTTACTATGTAAACAAAACAAAAATTAAAACAAATCATTGTATAATAAAGAGTGTTCGCTTTGTTTGCAAGCGAGCCTCTATAAAAATATTCCTAACCGAATGAAACTGCATTACATCTTGACATAATTTTGTAATATTTTCTATGCAAACGCGCGAACGTAGAAAAACATTTTTAATTTTTAATACCCCAAATAAAACGTTAAACAAAAAAAAACACCCTAACACAATAAAATTTAATTTCAAAACAAAAAAAAATTTAAACAGCCTAAGTATACAAAACATCACTCGGAATTTGTCTTGAAAATGAAAGAAAGAAAAAATATAGACAACAATAACACTGTGTAACAGTCATTCTGTTTATATAGAATTTTTTATGTTTTTATATGCATTTGTGGGCGCTGAGTCCAAATGTGGCCTTGGTTTGTGTGTATCATCAATGGTTTCAGAGATAATCCATTTTTCATGTTTTACCAGTATAATGTTGTTATGGCCGCAGCAATATCAGAATAATCAGGAATTGTTGAGAACAATCCGGATTTTAGTTGACAGTTTCTTGCTCTAGAAATTGCCCGAAACTTCCACTGTGCTATATAAAGAAGAGCGCAGAGTCTGAGAAGTCAGTAAGTGCGAGCACACAAAGAAAGCAGGTTGTTTGTCTGATGGTTACCAGCACTGAGGTACTGTGTTTCTGTGCTTCTCTGTGCTGACGATTTGAGTGTTATCGATCCTTTTTTATTGCGAACATTATTTCAGTGTTGTGAATACATCTTTTTTCTGTAATCTGTAATCTGTTGCAAATTTAATAACTCTTCTCTCTATATCTGCAAGTTATGATTAATGTAGTACAGTTTGGAAAGAGAATGGCAACTAGAGCTTGTAAACACGCGCCGGATATATTCTGCTACGTTTTTGGGTATTACATAGGCCCCAAGCAAGTATCGCACAAGATTGTGAAAGGCACCAAGTTCTGGATCGCGTATCGGCTCTATTTTGGTATGCCTATGGGTGACCAAGATAAACCCTGAGCACCCCATGTGATCTGTGGAAGCTGCCGCTCCACACTTGAAGGGTGGCTGCGAGGAGTACGCAAGGCAATGCCCTTTGCGGTACCCAGAATATGGAGAGAACCAAAGAGCCACCACGACGATTGCTACTACTGCATGGTAGATGTTTCTAAGTACAGGAAAGTTAAAGGAAGGCAGACTCTTCAGTATCCAAGCATAGCGTCGTCCATAGCTCCTGTACCACATGTCGAAGGTCTTCCAATACCACGTCCACCAGAACAGGTATCTATCCATTACTTTACCTTCTGTATTTACAGATTGTGGGTCATTATGTGTCGATTTTTCTTAGTGCTGATGCTCTTCTACATATATAGCTTATGTCTATATTTTCTTTGCTTTGCAGGTTGAAAATGAGGATGCAGCTAGCTCATCTGAGATGTCGGCTGTTGAGGACAGTCATGATGAGGAATATACAGTAACTTTCAGTACAAACCCTCACTTTCCAAATCAGAGGGAATTGGACGACTTAATTAGAGATTTGGGTCTGACGAAATCAGGGTCTGAGCTTCTGACCTCTAGACTCAAAGAGTGGAATTTGCTTGGAGAAGACTGCAAGAGCACTGTACAGTGTGTATACCGAAAGCGGCATGAAGAGTTTGCAAGGTTCTACGATGTCAATGGCCCTCTCTGTTATTGCAGCGAGGTTAATGGTCTATTCACAGCTATTGGGTTAACACATTTACTCTCAGAGTGGCGCCTGTTTATTGACAGTTCAACTCGGAGTTTAAAAGCTGTTCTACTCCACAATGGGAACAAATATCTATCTATACCAGTTGCACATTCTGTTCAAATGAAAGAGGACTATGAAAATGTCAAACAACTGCTCACTCAAATCAGGTATGAACAATATAACTGGAACGTGTGTGGTGATTTCAAAATGATTGGTTTCCCGTTAGGTTTACAAGGAGGGTTTACTAAATATTAATATTTTCTTTGCCTATGGGATATCAGGGCTTCAACTGAGCACTATAAAACAGTTCTGTGGCCTCCACGTGAAGGACTGCCTCCAAGAAAGTACAATGTACTCAGGGAACCTCTTGCGAAGCTTGACATAGTTCCACTACCACCTCTCCATATTAAGTTGGGTCTAATTAAACAGTTTGTAACTGCGTTATGTTTTGGAGGGGAAGTTTTCCAACAGATTCGGGTCATGTTCCCTAAACTCTCTGAGGCCAAAGTCAAGGCTGGCATCTTTGTAGGACCACAAGTCAAGGCGCTGTTGAATTCAAAGAACCTTGAAGCCAAGATGACTCCGATCGAAAAAGAGGCTTGGTGTGCTTTCCGCGATGTGGTTCGTGGGTTTTTAGGCAACCATAAAGCACCAAACTATAAGGAGTTAGTGTCAAACTTGATTAAGTGCTATGGCAAAATGGGGTACCGTATGTCTTTAAAATTACACTATCTGCATTCACATCTAGATTTTTTTCGTGATAACCTGGACGATGTGAGTAAAGAACATGGCGAAAGATTCCATCAAGATATTCAAACGATGGAGAAAAGGTACCAGGGCCATTGGGATGCTTCCATGATGGGAGACTACGTATGGTCTCTGATCAGAAAGGATAAGAATGTTCATACTCGGAAGTCGCGTTCTTCAGTGCATTTTTAAGGAACGCACACTGCATAACGAGGCTTGTTATTCTCTTATCGGTTCTCCTCATGATATATATTATATCCTTTGCACCATTTTGGGTTTGTCAAACAATTTTGGCTCAATAAACATTAATTTCCAATAGTGTTTTTATTTTCAGAAAATATTTGTTAGCCTTCTTTATATACTTTGCCATATGAAAAGTGTGATAACCTATATTTTTGAAACGGTTGATGATAGAGCCAAACCAATATCATTTTTGGAATCAGCGCCCCGAAATCATTAAGAAACGACAGAAAAATCACAATAATTTTTTTTTTTCAAATTTTGTTACCAAGTGTAATCAGCCCATCTATAAAAATTAATGAGTATTAATGAGTATATAAATTTGTCATTATATATATATATATAATTAATATATAAGTATGTTAATATATAAGTATATAATTAATGAGTATATAAAAAAGTTAAAAAAAAACATTAATTTATCGAAAATTTACGGAACAATTTCTCTATTTCAATTAACAAATTGTGCTTATTTTGAAGTCTCACACAATTCATATACGGCAAGCATAATAAACTTAAACAGTCCGAATTGATCCAGTATGAATTAGTATCTTTAAGATTATTTTTCGACGTTCACTTTAAAATTAACTTAACCTATAAAGCGAAGCGATACTTTAAATTATACACATTTGATTTTAATGTGTCGGTTTTGCCCTAAAAGCCTGTAAATCCAAATTAATTCAGCTACCCTAATAAACAATATTATATACATCTTGTCAAAGAATAATCTCAAAACTCTACTACAAAATTCTGGAAAATGTTGTTATTCGCTTATTGAATCTCTTAGAATGCTCTACTATATATATATATATATATATATGTTGCCTAGACATGCGTCACTATACGCTAACCATTTTAAATCTTACCGTACAAAAATGCATGTAAATATATTTAAACAACTAAAATAATTTAATTGATATTATTATTTAATTATTTATTATTTAATTATTTAAATCGTATTTTTATTATCATTATCACAATTATTACTTATTCCAAAATTGTAAACACAAAAAGACAAAAATAGGTAGGCTTTAGACAGGAATAAAAGTGGAGGGAACGAAAAAAAAAGAAGTGTCACCGGATAGCAACGAACAATTTTCAAGTTCGAAACGACGAATTCTAAAGAAACGGCGCGAAGAAATATGAAACAAACGAATCTCGAATTTAATTTCAGACAAATTGAGTCGACAGAGTCCGACTCCATGAAAGCGTAAATGTGGGTCGAAACGGTTCTAAAATAGTCGAGCTCCAACGAAAAGAGAAAAACGACAAAATTTTGTATGCGCGCGAAACTTACAAACACACTCTTAGAATTTCGAACGCGGGATGCCATATTGAATTACATTTACAATGAATTTTTAAGGAATGAAAAACGAAATTTACTTGCAAATGGGGTACACTTTGCATTCTGCTATTTAAATAATCGAAACAGAATATTCATTAATGCTATAAGCTATAATACCGGTAGCAACAATTTTAACCGAAATATTAGGCCCTTAGGAAAGCCCCGTGGTAAATATAATTTTAGGGCCACCGCTTGCCACCAAAATGTAGTATTTACGTTTTTATTCATTCTTATAATTTCTTATTTACTTTACTTTTCTGCGTGGTAGCAGGCCCAGTGAACGGAAAAACCGTTACGAATTGAACCGGCATGGGAGAAGGGGGGGTTTAATTATACTCTGATTAACATTTTACAAACTTTATTATGCCGAAAAACGAGTAGTTAAACGGGGTAATGCGAGGGGGAGATTCAACTATAATATTTAAGACGAGAGAGAGACAAAAGAATCTAAATTCACAATTTACATTCTAACGCAAAACACCGAGCTACTGAGCTCACTGCGTGCCAATGACTGCCCATTTGGGTATTTTTCTCTTTCGTCTTGGGCCGAGAGAGTGTTGCCAACTAGTATAGCCAAACAATTATTTTAACTTAATTACATTTTCATTATATATTATTATCTTCTTTATTAAACGAACATTATATTATCATCTTTATTAAACAAACATTATTAAAATTCTTAGACATTACTATACTTCGACAAAGTGCGAGGGTTATTTATTCACATGATAGAAAGTTCGCTTTGCCTTGTTAAGACAAGATTCCCCCCCCCCCCCCAAAAGGCGAGTAACATAAATTACTTCCAAAATACTGTTGATTTTTTCTAATTCGGCATCCATGTATTCCGGACTGGCAATACTAAGAACGCGGAGAAACAGTGAAGAAAATATAGCTTTCTTGATAGGGGTGTCATGTCCGGAGTAAAAGTGTACATAGGACAAATTGTTTTTTTTTTTTCGATAAATACTAAACTTGAAACCTGGGCTTTCCCTATGTACACGCACGTCCAAAAACGGGATTGAGTTGTTTTGTTCCACTTCTAAAGTAAATTTAATGGAACGATAGTTCCGAGAATGGGGGAACAAGACTTTGACAAGCCATTTGGAGAATTTATAGGTGATAGAATGCACAGAGCTAATAATAGGGTCACTTCGCCTTCTCTTCACTACCTTTACGGTCTTATTAAAACCAGTAGCATGGGCGCAAAATGGGAGAGTGCAATTACAATTGCAATGTCGCAAATGTTGATCAATGTTGCAAAGGGGTTGGCTGATGTTGCAAAGGTGAAGATGGTACTGCAACAAGGGGGTGGAGGTACTCCCAAAATGTTATGAAGGGGGATGGGTTATGCACCAATGGGTAGGGGGAAACCCCCAAGTTGCATGAAGAGGGAGCTTTGGGGGAAGTGGGACGGCCTCACTCCCAAAGGGTTATACCTAACCTAAGAGAGGAAGGAGGAGGAGAGTCTCTGGGTAAGAAGGTGGGACGGCCTCACCCCCCAAAGGGGTATACCTAACCTAAGAGAGAGAAAGGAGAGAGAGAGATGTTTTGCCTGGCTCCGCCAGAGGCATAATGGGAGCTAAGGGTATCAATATGTTATATAGAAGGTTGGGGGTTGCAGAGCACTATTTATTTTAATTATTTATATATATGGAGGGGTTGCCAGAGAGCATTATTGAATTTATTTTTATATAGTGGATTGTCAGAGAGCACTATTTATTTTTATTTATACATGGAGGGTTGTCAGATACCGCTATTTTAATTATTTATATATGGAAGGATCGACAGTTATTTATATATGGGTTGCCAGATGTTTATTTTAATTATTTATTTATAAAAGGTAAGAGATATGCTCTCAATGCTTATAGGAGGTTGTCAGATACAACTATATAATTTAATTTATTCATTTATTTATTATAGGCAAGGGAGAGGAAGGTGTTCTCCTTAATTGGTTTAGCAAAAGTATTAAAACACCAATACATTATTTTTTGTTATTTAGACGCAAAACGAAACCCATGTATTTAATAAAAAATTAATAATATAAGAAATACACAGGACTCTTTATATTGTACATTAATTTTTAAAAGAAAATCTGCAAGCCCGTACATTGCCTGAATCAGCCTCATTGAAGACGTAAAACAGACTATATTTGACGTAAGACAATTTTTTTTAATAATAATTAATAAGTAAAACTGCATTCATTAATTAACCTTCATACTCTTATTAAACTAATTTAAATTATATATTTAAAAAAAAAAAAGAATCATACTGAATAATTATTTAAAAATTAAAAATTTTAATTCATACAGCATTTTAAATTTCTATACTTGACAGCTTCGTACAAAGAATAAAAAATTAAGAACTTTTGCATCTTTTGTTTTTAATAAAATTAGTGTACATTTTTCAAAATAAAACTAAAGTGAATAGTGAGTTTAGCTTATTTTATTATTATATATATAAATATATATTTATTTATTTTTATTTTTCGGCAAACTTTTGCTGCAACTTTACCTTTCATTTGAAATTATGTAGGCTTCCAGTTTATATATATATATATGCCCCAACTAATAATAGCAATATCAATAGCTTTTAATTCACTTAGCTACATGTTATGCTCATTCCATAAATCGAATGCTATAGTTGCTGGTGACTTCGACATCAATTTGAAATCTCAAGCAATCATAAATTTTTAAACTTGATGAATTCTTTCTATTTTAGTCACACTATTACCATACCCCCTCGAATCTGCGTCCTATGCTGTACACAAACTAACATCCATTCGAATTTTTGTATTCATTTAAAAGGAAAAACATGTATTTGTATTAGCTTCTCTCCCCACTTCACCCTTCTCTCAACCTTAGCCCTTCCTTTAGGTTAAGGTGGAGGATGCAAAGTGTTAAATAATTTTGTAAGTAAATGTACAAAAACTTTTGCATTTTAGTTTTTATATTTTCTTAAATTCTTTGATGTTTTACATTATATGTTCGAGTTAAATTAATTTATTTTATTTGTTAAATCTTTCCAAACGAACGGTAAATTATAACTTTTTCAGGGGGTTCAGAAAAAATTTAATTCGTTATTACTTAGTAATTTTTATACTTTTTATAAATTTCGGGTTTCTAGGCTATTTTTTACTGCGTAATGTACTGTACAGTATGTAGTCTATGTATTTCGATGGTTGGTAGCCACGTTCAAACTCATCTCCCCGTTGGATCAGCGATGCTAAGCGTCGTTAGGTCTGGGTAGTAGTTGGACGGGAGACTGTGTCCAGATTATGTAGCGACCCATGGTTCGGATTCCATGACCAATGTAACAACCGAACCTAACCCATGTCCAAAATTGGAAATCTGAGGATGAAGCTGTGAGGCGTATGAGTGCAAAGAGACCGACGTTGTTTTTATTAATAGAAATTACATAAATTAGAAATATAGAAAGTATAATAGTACAAATTCAATCACATAAGCACAAATAAAGTATTCACACCCATCTTCTGAACAAAAAAATCGTGACAGGGTTGTAGGAATATTTGGGTCGTGGAAATATTTCACTTATATAATAATGGAAAATAAAAATCTTAGATAATGCAAAATATTTGATGGCACCGTGACAGCGTGCGAGTGGGCAATTCACTCAATCACCTTGAAATGTGAGCATTGAAAATAAATCTGCGGAGAGAATAAGTCAAATTTGATAAAGCCACAACTTCATTCGTGAAAGTGACCAATCAGCATTTCATTGCCCAAAGCGTGGGTCTGTTATATTGGTGTTACGACAGCTAATTGGTACACATTCAACATATCCCGCCCAGTTACATTGACATCCAATCAACAAACTTACGAACCATCTATTAGTCTTCTAGGGGTGGTGTTTTACAATTGGGAATTATGCATATGAGGAAGTAATTTCAGCTGGAACTCACAGCAGTTATTTTACGAGTGAATAAGCACACGCATCATGAGTCAGTCACAACTACTTTACAGTTTACCAGCTTTATATGAAGATGGAGACACTGCCGTGTGGTTACAATTAGGCTTTTTAACGCAACCGATCGGGACGGATTATTTCCAATGCAAACAGTTGATGATATCTGCAATGACGTTCCTTACGATCCGGCGCAAGGGAATGCAGTTGAAATGTGAGTATAAAAATTTATGTACCTGTATTTCTATTTTATTTTATTTTTTGTGGCGAACTTATTTATTTTAGTGTTCCTGAGGATGTCATTAGGCGAATGCTCTTGAGCACCATTCTGTGTTTTTCATGATTGTTTCATATATAAATATATATATATATATATATATGGACGGGGGGGGCTGTAGTAATTTATTTTCATCATTACATTTTATAGAATGTTTCAGCAAAATAGCAGGTATCCTCAGTTTTTAATTATAGATAAGTTTGCATTAGTAATTAATTAATATTATGGTAAAGTCCTGCTTTTGATATTTTTATTCATCAAAAATCGTTGAATTTTTTTTAACTTATAACAATCAAGACTCACTTGCAAGTTTTAAATAATTTTATAAAATTCCATAATAAATTCATTTGAAATGTGGTTATACAGCATTTTCTCTTAAAGGGGTCACACACTTTTCTCAGCGGTTCGAAGATATTTGATACTTCACATTTTAACTCTTCATATATATATATATATATATATACAGGGTGTCCGAGAATTATCTGTACAATCTTTGGCTGTTATTAAAAGAACCATGAAGTGTAGAAATTCCAGTGTTGTCCCATTTTACAGAGAATCTGATTAAGTTTTTTCTGATACCACGTTTTGACAAGTTTTTTTAGAAATGTACGCGGGTGACAGACATTGATGATTTAAAAGCAAGAATCACAGCTGCTATTGAGCGAATTGATGTGGATATGCTGCAGCGTACATGGCAACATTTGGAGTATCGATTGGATGTTTCGCGAATCACTAATGGTGCACATATCGAATGTTTGTAACAACGTTACTTTAATAAAAGAAACTTTTGAAAATACAGATTCTAAATAATCTTGTTTAAGAATTTTACGTGTTATCAAGAATTTTATTAAAAGATGAAATTGTACAGATAATGTTCGGACACACTGGAATTTCTAAAAAACTTGTCAAAACTTGGTATCAGTAAAAACTTAGAGATTCTCTGTAAAATGGGACAACACTGGAATTTCTACACTTCATGGTTGACTTTTAATAGCCAAAAATTGTACAGATAATTCTCGGACACCCTGTATATATATATATATATATATATATATATATATATATATACACACAGGGTGTCCGAGAATTATCTGTACAATTTTTGGCTATTAAAAGTCAACCATGAAGTGTAGAAATTCCAGTGTTGTCCCATTTTACAGAGAATCTCTAAGTTTTTACTGATACCAAGTTTTGACAAGTTTTTTAGAAATTCCAGTGTGTCCGAACATTATCTGTACAATTTCATCTTTTAATAAAATTCTTGATAACACGTAAAATTCTTAGGAGCTGACTCGTGTTATACAATCTCTTCGTGATAGCACTTAAGAAACGCATGTCATGGACCTCAATACGGAGGTAGAAGTTTTACCGCGCGCGCATTGAACCCAGCGATTCCCACATCATCAAACAAATAATGTAAGCTTTTTCTTTTTCTTATGTTTCGGGTAAGAGCTTTTTTCTTTTTCGTGTGTTTTGGGTAAAAAGAAGACTCACTGTATCTTCATTAAGTTATTAAATGATAGAAATAATGTTTCATAAAGTACAATTTTTTATATCCATCTTAAATTATCTACATAATTAGTTGCCGTTACATTTTAAATAAGCTACAGAATACACAAACTAACATTATTGGAGAGAACATTGATGAAATTATTCATTTTATATACACGCGCAAAACATCATACAACACGTCCACTGCGCACAAACGGGAACTTTTTTTTGTCTGCATGCCATTTGATCATTCCGCTGTGTGACACGGGTCGAATAATTTTTTAAAATTTATAAATTCATTACCACGTGACATGTGCATGAGAAACGAAAGGCAATACATACCACATACGTTACTAAAATACCCCTGGAATCGATAGGGATTCCGGACAATTTCGGGAATGTGTAGCTGTTGGAGAAACTTTACAATAATGTCATTCCATCGATGAGTCCCGAGTGAATTAAAATATTACAGGCGGTCCCTATTTTTAAAGTAGATAGCTATCCAATGAATCCCTTCACCACCAATAACATCGGTATTCAAAATAAGACCACCGCATTCTCTCGTAGTTGGCAATTTCAATGTTTCAGTCTTCGCAAGCACACCGATAAATTTGGAGCGCGTGATTCGTTCACTATTCATTACTTTCTGAAGTGTATTCGCGTCAATTGTGACTCGAGGTATACTATTACACTAATAGGCGCGTCTATCTGCTTGGCAAATTCCAGTCTGAGATGTTTCAACTATGTTATGGACTTAAGTGTATTTACACAAGCAGATAAGTCAGGTGTGATGTCAAACGGATAAAGGTTAAATTATCGGTGAATTCTTTCTGCGTTACCCCAATCCCGAGCTCATCACAATCACCTGCAATATGGGCCAGATTACTATATGCTCGCGCGCAAAGCGGGAACACAGCATCTGATGAATAATCCCTATCCATAGCCCCGCCCACCGCAACGCCATTGACGGATAGTTATATTTTTAAGGTCGAAATTCTCGAATTTAAAGGCATTCTTTTTATATTTTCCATTCACCGAAGCGTGTTCCTGCATTCCAATTAATATCCTTTTAGGTAGAATTCGCAGGGCACGTTTTCTATCTGTTTCGAGGCCAACCCTGCTGACACTGAAAAGTTTGATATGTATTCTGTTAATTGGGTATTTTACTATGGCATGTAGTAAATTTTTCTCAATTTCTATTTGTTTAGACGAACTTAATTTCACACGGCGTACACAAAGGTATGTTTCCATAATATGAATCACAACGGGCTTTGCACCCTCTTCTTGATCAGCCCCATATTTAAACATCTCAGGATTCGTGCGGGTGAGCTTTATTTTCATATCCACCCCATTCACAAGCAACTTCTGGAATGTGAAGTCTGTATGCAGGCGTCCAAAACACATCTTTTTAGAATTTTAAATTTATCCTTCATACTACTTTCGTCTTTAGTCTGATAATAGCCGTCGGCAGTTAAAAAGGTATCCTTCGCTTCTTTGTAAAAGTTCATTTTCCAGATAGGCTCGTAGGTGATAGTACCCCGTTCCTGCCGAGATGTTGACCTGATTTAAATATACATCACACTGGTTGAATATGGAGTGTAGAAAGTTTGTTTCAGGGTATACAGCATATTTGTCATCGCAGTCCGTTACATCAGAATGGGCTATACGTAGTTTAGCGCACTTGTGCACGCAGCTTGGATCAAAAAAGTAAGAGCCTGAGCTGAGTATGATGAATTCTATAGGGGCACTCGGGGAACTAATTGTGTTTAACGGTTTAATCGTGATAAAGTCACTGTGCTGAATAGAAACTTGAGTTGCGGGCATGTCAAAGAGGGACAGCTCCGATTTACAACATTGTGAACTCCACGGATGGATGAAGCGTACCATAACGAGTCAGAAACAGTGCCACCTCTCTCGACAAGTAGTAAACAGCCTATGATTCATGAGAGCAATGTCCTTAGCTTATATCAATCAAAAAACATGGTCAACCATAGGTTTCAGTCAATTAGAACAATTCTTTTTTTGTCCTTTTACGTTCAACGCTACGTGTTGGTAATCCCTTCTTCCTGACAGCCATTTTTTTCCCACCACCACGCATTTTTCTCTGCATTTTTTATGATTTCGTCTCGTGTACGCTTTGTGTTTTTTTTTAGAGCTTCTTTAGGTTTAGCTCCAGCCAATATGTCTCCTGCCGTGTTAAGACCTAATTGTAGCGCTTTCCTCCCGAGGTATCTGGCACCCCTCTTCAGCAAGGGGACAGCTGTAAGTGGTATGGTTGAAAAAATGGATCCAAGCCCACTTCCACGCTGGTATCTCACATCTCGATAGTGTGTGAAAGGCTTTTTGTCCATTATAACTCAGTGCGTCGAAAGAGCAGCTTCACTGTTAAGCTCTCATCACCGAATGGGAAATTTTTCCCTCAATACTTATATGTTGGTTTCGTTTGCTCATTGTATCAGTTATTGGTTATTGGATTAGCTGCGACATTCACATAATGGGGCCTATCATATGTAATACTCAAGCTCTTCCCTCTGTGGTTGGGGATGTGCGCGATGCGCAGCAGGCGTGCCTGGGTATCCCTAACAAACTGGTGCCCCACAATATTGCTGTAAATATAGCACATGCCTCTCGGTTATAATTTTGAACAGCCCTTTATCTTCAATATTTCTGTTAGCCTGTGATTTTAGGATTAAAGTATGTGCAGGGTTTTCTTTGCTTACGATTTCGTATATTAAACCAGCCGTTAGATTTGAGTTTTTTAAACTTAAGTTTAAGTCTCACAACATCCTCAGCCGCGCCATAACGGCTCGGACCTAGTGTTACTACTGTAGTGTAATACCGTGCATCCCCAATCCGGGCGATACGTATGGTTTTATTCCGAGTTACCCCTGCTTCTTCACACTCATCAAGGTCTCTATCAACTGTAAAAACGGGTTCTTTATAATCAATATTTAAAAAGATGGTGTCCAGCTGAATTTCGCATATCCCCACCTCATACGAATCACGACCCAATTCACTGGGCCCATGGAGTTCTGTTACAAAGTTGTCCAGAGCGTTCGGATGTACAGACAGAAAAGGAGGACGGTAGTGTGACGTAGAAATGGTTAGGCGCCATGTTGCATACTATTTATGCTTCATTATTGCATCAGCTTTTATATGGGTGGTGAAGCTTTCTGGGTACCCTAGCCATTTCACCAGGTACATTTTCTCTTTCCTGAGCCTTTGCTTCCAAAAATGTTTTCAGTTTTAAACACTTTTTCCTAAATTAAATGTCACACTGCAACTCCTCACTTGAAAAGCCTCCTGCGATTTCTTCCCCATTCAAATCTTCATCGTATACAGCATTATCTCGCCTTTTGGTCTCATAGCCCTAACTTTAAAAATCTCACGTGTCCAACCTTGTTTAAATCCTTTCGCGAATTTATTTCCCGAACGCGACAGCCTTACGTAATCATTGATTTTGAAACGGGCCGAATGTGGCGGTGTTGTACGAATATCTCTTCTCACATCAAGCTTTTTGTGCGTACCGCTTTCTAAAATCTCGTTAGGTGTTGTCCCAATCGTGCGATGGTATGAGCGGTTGTATGATGAGGCCAATGATTCCAGAATGTCTATATATTTATGTGTTTTTATGTGTAAAATAGTGGTGCATGTGTTCCTTTATGATACGTTGAACTCTTTCAGCTAAAGAGGCCTTATGTATAGAATTGGTAGTGCAGTAGCTGATATTAAACTGTCTGCATGTTCTGAAAAGCTCGGCCTATAAATTCTTTTCCCATATCTGTACAAAAATAGCCAGGAAACGTGTTTTCTTTGAACAACAAAGTTTTGGTGGCTTTAGCAACTGTTTCAGGCGATTTATTTTTCAGAGGAATTAACCACAGATATCTAGAGAATACATCTATTATGAATACGATGTAGCGGTAACCATTGTTATACACTGAATATCTTTGCATATCTGTTAAATCTGCTTGCCAAATAGAATCAATCAATGCCGCTGTTGTCTTGGCTGTTTTAAACTTTTTTCTCACAGGCTTATGAAGTGTATAAGTGTCCTGCTCCCGCAAAAACCTCTCAACATCTTTTTTCCCTACTCCATGATTGTAAACACTTCTGTACAGTCTATCAATGCCTCCGTAGGAGGCTGGGCTAGAAATGTCATAATAACATCTTAATATGTTAGCCATTTGCGTATTTTAGAGGCACGTGGATAGGGTTGATCGTTGTTGCTGTTTGGCCACTTCTTTCTCCTCTTCAGCGATGCTACCGCTGGGGGTGATGGTGTTCTCAGTTGTGACACATGCGAGGCATGTTCCAAGTCTTTTAACCTGTTCAGATTTCCTATCAATGTTTTGTGGACACTTATTTGTTGTAATCTTGTTTTAATATTCTTCCATCTTGATGGTGAGGGCCTATCCCACTTTCTCACCAGATCATGAACGATGTCTACGATATTCGATCCCTGTACCTTTGCTCCTTCCACAATGCTCTCACCTGTATCGGTCCATTGTATGTTGGGATCCTCATTCAATAGATTATAAAGACTTAAATCTTTATTCCTCAATGTATGTGGGATGGTGCTTTTTAATACATGCTCGATATGTTGTGGGGCCGACCCATTATTCTTTGGTTGGTCAGCTCTATCGTCAGGTCCAGGTCCTATGTCACCATGCTCATTGTTAACAGTCCGTGCTCTGCCTAATAACCACGGGGAGCTCTTTAGAATTCTTATAATTTTCGTATTCGTGAAGAAATTTCTGCAGAGCTTCGTATAAGATTCTTTTCTCATCAGGTGTCTTTTCAGTTTAATGGGGCTAACAATTCGCTCTCCATTCTTTTAAGCCTGCTTTTTACGGGATTCTAGAACCGAGTCTGAACTCTTTGAAACTTTACAGTGAAGCAGACACCACGTGTGGAATCACAAGCACTTTCATTATATTAATCTAGTCAGTAAAGGCCCCAGAACTAAAAATAAGATGGGGAGGAATGACCCCCCCCTCTTTGTACAATAATTCGTTTTTCTTCCCCACAGTCTGACTTTTACGAGCGAGTGTACGTATTATGTTCTTGTAAAGGCGTAGGCGAGCCTTGTGAGGGGATTTCAATGATACATTGCAATTTATAACATTAAGACAGATTTCACAGAGGCATTTTAAAAAGTCCGAGTCGATATTTTTAACAAACATCTGTTGCATTGCCCACGGGAATCGATGATAGATTTTTATTAATTCATGGTATTTCTTTCACCTCTTTGTCATTCTGGAATATACACCGTTTCTGGGTCGTTTGGAAATATATTCGTTCTTATAAGCACCCTAAACGTGTTTCGCGGGTGAAGGTCACAAAGCAAATATCCGTAACGGTGACTTGTAGCTTCTTTATAAACTTCCAAAAAATCCTTAGGCTGATTCTGGAACATTTGATTGGCTAATACCACAATTTGTGACATCTCTAGTTTGCGCGAATAAGACTAGATATTGTATTTAACGACACATCGCGCATGTATCTATTTTTGAAAAGTAGATTTTTATTGATGAAGAACACGTTTATGTTAAGATGGTGGGAGAACATTCTAAATGTTTTGGCAAACGTTTTATCCATTTTCAACATGAGATCGTCAATTTCAATAACTGTATGTTCATTTCTCTTTAACGAATTAACGTCGTATACACTTTTGTGGAACAAAATATCATCTTGGTACTCGATGAATACTGATTGATACGTCAAATAGCACCAAATAACTTTATGCACAAATTTTAAGAACATCTATCCCTTTTCTTTAATGATTTTAAGCATAAACACAGTTTTACCACACCCTGTAGGGCCAGATATAATACATGTGGATGGGCTCGGGAACCTGAATTTTTCTACAGAATCCATCTCTAACACGTCACACTCCTATGTGGGTCATTTACAAAATATAACAAAAATTTAAGTGGTGTTCCTTATATTCTACAGTCTTGCTTTTCCTCTTCCACAGAACCGTGAATGATGATGCGGCACAGCATTATGTCCCCATCATCGATATTACAGACGACCCCGATGACGGTGTAGTTGTTGTCACAGACTCCACCCCCGCTAACAAGCCCATACCAGCGACACCTGTAACACCACCACGCGACAATTGAAAGCGGAGGCATGATGAAGAACCTACGTCAGGTGTAAAGCGTGCAGGAGTGCACCGGTTGTTAGACCCCCAGTAATAGAGCCCCAATCCTTTACGTCTTACGACACAACCCCCACAATAGTTCCTTCGTCAAATAAAGTTGTAGTCCCTTATTCCTGTTCAATTCCGGGTACAGCCTCCACAACAGCAGCAGCTTCGCGTTCTGTAAAGGATGGCATAACATTCTAGTTGGTGTGCACCGCCACCCCCACCCTAGCCCTGACTAAAAATCGGTACGTAGTCAGGGTTGACCCTGGATCCATGTATAACGTGAAGTCAGGACGAGGCTGTCCTTCGGGTTCGGTTCAGATGACGGGGATGTAGATGATTTTTGGGTAGTAATACCCTTCAGACACTTGACAACTAGATATAGAGTATACCGGGTGTTTCAAAAGTCCCTCACTAATTTGATTTTCAATTTTCTTTGCAGCTAATCGACCAACGACGTTCATCTTGTGGTAAACTCTTACTCAGTACTTGAGAATTTTTTTGAGTCTACATTTGAAGTTTTGCTCCGTTTTCTTCTGCTACCATGCTGACTCTAGAGCAGAGGTGTAAAGTCGCTGCATGGCAGGAGGTTTTTCAATCTGTGGTCGAAGTGCAGCGACGATTCCGGGCAGTCTACGGACAGCATTATGCACCGGATAGGAACACCATCGTCGCCACCCACCGGAAGTTTATGGAGACCGGATCCGTAAAGGACAAACCACGATCAGGAAGACCTCGAAGTGGGCGGAGTGAGGAGAATGTCGAAACTGTCCGTGAGCCGTTTACTCAGAGTCAAGGAAAGTCCATTCGGCGAGCTGCTGCGGAACTGAACATCAGCGCGACATCTACCCAACGGATTTTGCAGCGTGGTCTCAAGCTGTATCCGTACAAGATCCAGGTGGTTCAGAAGCTGGAACCTCAAGACTACGATTGCCGGGTGGAGATGTGTGAGACACTGCTGCATCACTACGAAAGAGACCCATCGATCCTGGAGCACATGTGGTTCAGCGACGAAGCTCTCTTCCACCTTTCTGGTCGCGTCAATCAGCACAACACCCGCATCTGGGGAACTCACAATCCTGCGGAGATCCGTGAACATGAAAGGGACACGCCGAAATTGGTCGTCTGGTGTGCCATCTCCTCAGCTGGGCTGATTGGTCCGTTCTTCTTCCGGGATCAAGATGGAAATTCCGTGAACGTCAACGGAGACAATTACCTTCGTATGCTTCAGGAGTTCTGCATCCCCCAACTGTCAGCTGTAGCTGACATGCAAGAAGTCATTTTCCAGCAAGACGGTGCCCCTGCTCATTACTCGCGTGAGGTTCGCTCATTTCTGAATAAGCAGTTCCCGGATCGGTGGATTGGTCGCCGTGGTCCCATCGAATGGGCTGCTCGCTCGCCTGATCTTACCCCATGCGACTTCTTTTTGTGGGGGCTACATTAAGAGCAAAGTGTACGCCACCAAGCCGCGAGTCCTCCCCACACTAGAAGAACGGATCAGGAATGCGTGTGCTTCTGTTACTCCCGAAATGTTGTCCAATGACGGTCAAGAATGCGTAAAACGGTGGCTCGCTTGTTTCGAAAAAGACGGTGCCCACGTCGAGGTGTACCAGTGACTTTGCAGTAGACTTATGAAGCCAAGTTTGATGCCACCAAAATTCTCATGAATCGTAGACTCAGCAACCAAATTGTCATTTGGCTCCTCTTGTAATTGCTATTTTAATAAAATTTTAAAAATAATGAGGGACTTTTGAAACCCTGTATATTAGGCCGTATAATGCAGACCTCTGAAAGTAGTACAGCCTTCAATATGGACAATTTCACTGTCGATATTGACCGTGTGTTCCGTGTTGCGGATGATAGTACCACACCTTATACTCTTAACTTCAATTCTCAGGCTATTTACAGGCGGCATATAAACGCCGATATTGGTTTCGGCTTTATAGCATTAGTCTTGGCCCGTATGTTTACTGTACTAAATACACGGACGCAAAAAATTTGGTTGCCTACGGTTGTGCAGCGTGCCCGTAAACTGGCTTCAGATTGCAAGCTTGAGTTTGATTGTAATATGGGTCCTGAAGAGCTAAGAAGGGTAGAGCAGGAAATGAATGTTCGTACAGTTGTATTTGGAATGGATGCTCTTCGTAAGAGTGTGTATGTTTTTAAAAGCAGTGTGAGAGATCGTACAAGACCCCTACTTATTTTAGGATTATCAGGTTCAACGTATCTCCCCATCCGTAATATAACGGCTCTTTACGCGTTATGATAAAAGTCGAAAATATGGAAGGCATCATGGTTTGTGTAAGGGATGTCTCGAATTTGCGGATGATATAGTGAAACATTGTAAGGATTGCCACATGGTATGTGCGCAGTGTAAAAGCTTCAAATGTGAAAGCCGTGTGGTTGAAGCTGAGAAGAGGGACTGTGATGTATGCAGACGCATATTTTTCAATAGTAACTATTTTGAGCTCCATAAGTTAATTGGCACGTGCAGGAAAATGAGAATCTGTGAATATGGTATGTTTCATACCATTGATAATTGGGGAAATTTCAAGCATAAATGTGATCAAATTCACTGTTCTACATGCCATAAGAAATATAAGGCGGTTGGAGTAAAGCATGTGTGTTATATGAAAGACGCTAAGCCTAAAAATAGCCCTTGTATAACTGTGTACCACGATATAGAAACATATACGGTTGCTGAAACCAAAGAGGTTATCCCACATCCACTTGTAAGCCAGACTATCTGAGATGAGTGCATGGAGGTCGAGTGTAATGAGTGTCACATGTGGTAAACGGACAAACGTTTATAAAACAATTGCACACGACAGTCCCGTGAAATTTTTTGTCCTATATTGGCAAGTTCGCGGAAAAGTTAAAAAAAAATGACTGTATATTCTTGCCCATCACAAGGCAAAATTTGACAGTTCCTTTATAAGGAGCTGCTTGAGCACGAGTCATCAGAGATATTTACAGGTGATCCCTTGAAAAGAGGAAACAAACTTATACAGATGCAAATAAGAGGTCATGTACAGTTTAAAGACACTATTATTCACACCTTGTAAATGGGCGTAGCCGCCGAAGTTTCAAAAGGATATTTCCCTTACACAGTCGTCACTAGCGAAACTTTAAATTACGTAGGACTACCTCCACCCAAACATTATTTTAACTCTGAATGTATGAGTACAAGTGAACATGAAGATTTTGACCGCTACTACAAGTTTTAATGAATCTAATCCTTACAATATAGCTGATGAATGTGAGCGTTATTGCGTGAATGATGTGCGTGCTTAGAGTATGTTTCCAGGCCTTTAGGAGGCTGTACATAGACCGTTTCAAATGCGATCCGTTGCATGTCGCAAACACGATCGCCTCCTTGTGCTTTACGGTGTTCAAGAACAATTTCATGCCTAAAGACACCTTCACAGAAACAACCCTCGCAGTTATAGGCACAAGGCTATTTACTGGCTCATACACATACAGCAGCAAACAGGTGTATACATAAAGCATGCCCGCAACACGGGGGAAGTACCCCTTAAGGTTAATTAATGGTCGTGTTTTTTGGGTCGATGGTCTAAGCGAAGACCGTGCCACTGGCTGTGTACTCTTTTAACGGCTGTTGGTGGCATGCATGCCCCTGTCCTGAGTGCGGGATCGTAGGAGATATCCACAGTAGATCTGCCGACGGTGTTGCATGGACCCGCACCCGCACCCAGTTCAATCACATCTTGTGGGAGCATGAGTATGATGCACGGATGGAAACAGATGGACAATACCGTGAAGAGATAAACACGATCAAGCGTTCAATGGTGCTGGAGCTTCTGAAATGCGGTGATAGCTTGTTCGGAGGGCGTACAAATCCCTTCAAGCTATACTTTCCGCGTACGGAGGGCGTGAAACTCCATTACTACGACTTTTGTTCTTTATACCCCTACGTGATGATGAACAATCCGTACCCCGTAGGTGAACCTGAAAAACTGGTAGGACCAGCCCTGCCCACCATGGAAGAGTTCTCAGCAAATTTGAAGAGGAACTATTTCGTCTTTCTTTCATAGACGTGCTCCCCCCTTGTGATTTATGGATGCCGAGCTTACCCGTCGTTATAGACCACAAGCTTATGTTCCCCTGTCCGTCAAGTGCGCAGAGGAGAACAATGGGACTTGTACTCACACAGTCATCCAGCGTAAGATCAGAGGCGTATATACAAGCCCTGAACTCTCCCTAGCCGTTCGCCATGGCTACAGAATATTGAAGATATATGAGGTGTGGAGGTTTCAGAAGCTCCCCAACCTTCTCACGCCATATATAAACACTTTGGAAGTATAAGGTAGAAGCATCAGGGTATCCGCGAGGAGTTGATACCGAAGATGAAAAATCGGCATATATTCAACGTTACCGTGACTGTGAAGGGATACAGCTTGACCGTTCCCAAATTGTAAAGAACCCAGACAAGCGCTTTAGTGCAAAGTTGTGTCTAAATATTCTTTGGGGAAAATTTGCACAGAGTACAGGCAAGGGGAAGGTTCATCTAGTCCAAAGTTATAACGAGGTGTGGGATTATGCCAACGCTCCCTATAAAAAGGTCCTGAAGATGGTAAATGTAGGTAATACGTACATAATAAAGTACATTACGGAATTGGCTACAGACACATCGCGTGTTACAAACATACCTGTAGCCAGCTTCACAAAGGTATACGCACCCATCAAACTTTGGGGTCTATTGCATTCTCTTGGGCGGAGGGTTCTGTACGCCGACACAGATAGTGTGATATTCACAGCAAAGGAGGGTGAATACATGCCGCGTATTGGTGAATTCCTCGGAGAGTTGACTGATGAGATCAGAGATGAGTATGGAGACATTGCATACGCCGACTCTTTTGTCTCAACAGGTCCAAAAACTTATGGGATACGGGTGAGGATATTAAATATAGCGTGAAGGCTAAGGGTAGCACGCTTAATCAGGCGAACTAACGGGTCGTTAACTTTGACTCGTTGACGGATCTAGTATGCTTGGAAGATGAGGACGATCAACCGCCCCAACTGACTGTTGGGACCCACAATTTTTGGGGGGTGCGTGAAGGAACTTATGGGTACGAAAGTGTACCGTAACACCTAGAGCAAACGTTTCCAGGTGCCTAGTACCTGTGATACCGTACCCTTTGGATACCATAATCCTTGATTATTTATATATATGTGTGTGTGTGTGTGTGTGTTTACTTGTGAACGATATGTTTATTTTATTTATTACATGTATTTGTGTGTATATATATATATATATATATATATATAATATATATATATATTTATTTATTGAATAATTCGATGGTATGTTTATTAAATAAATCGTGTTTCAATTAGCGTTTCATTTTCTCCTTCGTGTGTGCGTATGTACAGGAAAAGTCCTCAGCTCCGACCCCTGTATGATCGAGCAATGGTCACGTGACTCCTGCTATTATCTGGGCATATCTCTACCCCTGCGTGCTCAGTTGAACGCTGCAATCCCTGGATCTCAAACGTGTATTTGAAGAAATCTCACGTAGACGGAAAATAGTGATGGCTACCTTTAATATTGCGTGCTCGAGTTTTATGAAGTGGTACTCGGTAATGTGTGAAGATGTTGTGGATACTGAAAGACTCCCTATCCCTCCCTCCTTTGATACTTTTAAGGCTACATTGAACCGTGCGAAGATTGAGGAACAAGCGGTTCAAATACTCTGGATATTCTGGCGAGAGCATTGCAGGATTTCGTGGTGCAAACGATGTATTGAACTATGTTGTGGGACTAAACTTTATCAAAGCTTACATCTCCCGTGAAGTGGAAGAACCAACACGTGCAGAGGAGAAGCAACGGTTATGGTTAGTGAGTCTTGTTGATGAGTGGTGTGACAATCGGTATTATGTCATGTTGCATCATACCTAGTACTCGTACCCTGCGGCTGAGAATGTAAATCTTGACATAATGGAGAATCTGAAGTAATTCTACCACTACATTAATATATATTATGACGAGGTTTGCAGTGGGTTGTCTCTAAAGGCCTGCCTGAATTTTTAACAGAATTTAGAGACGACTATCGCCTGCTAAACAAAAAGGAAAAATAGGGGCACATGTTTCTCTCAAATAATGCGCCGGAGTGTGAATAAAATGTATTTAGTTCGTGAAAATGAACGAAAATGTCTGGTGCGCAATTTGCAAAGTGATGAAACATTAAAGCCGATAGTACTTTATGTGTCGGAAAAATTCTCTAAACGAATGCCCAGTATAATGGGATAAAGGTATTCACATGATTCACGTTGAAACAACACTGTTCACATTTCATCAACTTATGGTGTGACTCATTCCTCCACGCCTCCAGTCGAGCCGACCCGCCCACCTGTGGTTCATAGTCATCTCAGAGCTTGAACCGACTGAACGTGCACCCATCACATTAGAATACGATGGAGCTAACTTTGAGCAACATTCTCAATGCCGTGTTTCTCTCAAATAGTGCGCCGGAGTGTGAATAAAATGTGTTCAGTTCGTGAAAATCCCCCTGAACGAAAATGTTCTGTGCGCATTCTGGGGAGTGGGAGTGATAAAACATTAAAACCGATATTACTTCATGTATCGCAGATGGAAAAATTCTCTAAATGAATGCACAGTAGAATGGGATACAGGTATTCACATGATTCTTTCACGTTGGAACAAGTCCGTACACGATTCATCAACTTATGGTGTGACTCACTCCTCCACACCTCCCGTCGAGCCCATCCGCCCACCTGTGGCTCATAGTCATCTCAGAGCTTGAACCGACTGGACGTGTACTCCTCACAATAGAATACTACGGAACTTCCTTTGAGCAGCATTCTCAATGCCGTGTACGATGTGTCCGTGACGAAGTCATTGCGTATGTTCAAGCGTAAAACCGGTACCATTAACTATGTATTTGAAACGACTTGTAGACAAACTCTGGTAAACGGAATGTTGTTCATTTAAGTGTTGAGGAGATGAATAGTCTTCGTGGTAGTTGAGAAGTAGAGCGAGGATCATTATAAAATACCTGCAGGTGTAGGTACAAGAACAGATTAGTGATACCCCCTCATATACCATTGTTTGTACGTTGTGTATGAATAGCGAGCGGCCATACATTGATATACGGCTGATGTGGAAGAATGCTTCTGATAATAACGTTCTTGTCCCTACGCGAAACCGATTCATCCTCGACAGAATGTTTGAAATCGTCGATTTCGCAAGCTGAAGCCTATATTAGACACGCGTGTTACGGATATGATTTATTTTAACGCGGTTCTTGAATACGCATAAACAGCTCTGCTCGACGGGTTTACCGAATGTAGGACTGAGCAAGGCGAGAATGGTCTGGAACTGGATGCTTATTTAAAAGATTTACTCTTCGAAATATCATGAACTTTGGTACAAAGGACTTGAGCGGAATAGGGCTCAGCTCACCTACACCGTTCACCCTGAAGAATTGTTTCTTTATATAATGAGCAGCTGTCGTTACGACTTAGAAGATTATTTCAACTGCCACTATGCATTGTGAAGAAGAGTTCACGATTGGAAAGGAGTGTTTATAAACTCGAATTTAATAATGATGTTGTGGCTAACGGTGCCTTCTTTGTGCGTGCTTTTGATTGTATTCTGTCCGTGTTTAAAGATAACTTGCCAACCAAATGTAAATTGGGCACAAAAATAATATTGAACGATATGAATGCCCTTTACATCGAGTATAGGCATCCCTATAACTTGAGCGGTAAAATAATGTTAAATCGTATTTATTGCGTAGTGCAGTAACAGTGATGTAACTAGATTCGATCACGTGCTAGTTTAGTATTTTAGTTAAACGCAGTAGAACATAAAGTGTATGTACTTTGATGTTTATATATTAGTTTTTTATTATATATATATATATATATATATATATATATATATATATATATATATATATATATATTCCTCGTTCAACTTGTGTATTTTTTATACTATTATTATTTTTTAATTGTATATATTTTCTTCGTTCAACTTGTGTATTTTTTATACTATTATTATTTTTATTGGATATATATATATTCGTTTAAACTGTGTAGTTCTTATACTATTATTATTTTTGAATATATATATATATATATATATATTCATTTAAACTGTGTAGAGAATGAACTAATTTGGTTGTATATTTATTTTCTATATATTTCATGAAATTATTTCCAATAATTCGTCTAAACAGAATGATGTAATTGTGTTTTATTTAATTCTTTTGGTTGTAGAGATATATATATATATATATATAAACGATATTATTTAATTAAATATATATATGTATACCAAATGGCAGGCTACGCCTTCTAAACCGATTGGCTGCTTAAGACTTCTAAGACAACCGTCAAGAATATATGCTTTAATTAAATAAATAGCACAGCTGGGGTGAATTCACTTTGCTACTTTTTTTTTTTTGGCACCCTGAGGGGTAGGGGTACCAACAAAGGGGGGGGAAGGGTCCTTGCAACAAAGGGGGGAAGGGGGAAGCGATCTTGCAACATTGCAATTGCATTTGCACTCCGATTTTTCGCCCATATGCTATACTCATAAACCTGGCAACCCTATGCGCCCTATTATTAGCTCTGTGGGTTCTATCACCTATAAACTATCCAAATGGCTTGTCAAAGTCTTGTCCCCCCATTCTCGGAACTATCTCTGATTCACATGTAAAAAATTCCACGGACCTCACTGAAAAACTGAATAATATACGCACTGAAACCAAAGATAGATTCATCAGTTTCGACGTTTGTTCATTGTTTAAAAAAGTGCCGATTGACGATATGCTTGACTGTCTTTCCCGAGAATTACATAAGTATGACTTGCCACTACCTCCACACATCGTTTTGGAACTCATTAAACTTTGCAGCAAACACTGTAAATTCAGTTTCGATAGCGAATATTATCAACAGGTTTTTGGGATGACGATGGGTAATCCCTTGTCGCCCCTCCTCTCCAATATTTATATGGAGTTTTACGAAATCACATTCCGAGAATCCTCTGGGTTGGCATCCCATGGTTGCGGTACGTCGACGATACTTTGTGTATCTGGCCCATGAAGCGTGACCTGGATGACTTCCTCCTTCAGTTAAATAAATAAGTCCCCTCCATTAAATTTACTTTAGAAGTGGAACGAAACAACTCAATCCCGTTTTTGGACGTGCGTGTACATAGGGAAAGCCCAGGTTTTAAGTTTAGTATTTATCGGAAAAAAAAAACAATTTGTCCTATGTACACTTTTACTCCGGACATGACACCCCCATTAAGAAAGTTATATTTTCTTCAGTTTCTCCGCGCTCTTAGTATTGCCAGTCCGGAATACATGGATACCGAATTAGAAAAAATCAACAGTATTGGAAGTGATTTGTGTTACCCACCTTTTTTTGGGGGGAATCTTGTCTTAACAAGGCAAAACGAATTTTCTATCGTGTTAATAATAACCCTCGCACTTTGTCGAAGAATATTTTAGTACTTTCATTTTTCCCAGGCTTTTTAGTCATTGCTTTTTAGTCATTGCTAATGTACTTAAACTTTTGAATACTAATGTAGTATTTTCATATGACACTACCGTGAAAAAAATATCATAGTAAAAAATAGTCCTACCAATAATTCAGGCATGTATAAAATTGGTTGTAAACAATGTGATTCCTTTTACATTGGACAGACGGGAAAGGATTTGCAAACGCGTGTAAAACAGCATCAATATTCCGTTAGAACGGGACAGTCGTCCAGTGCCATTTTCGTCCATTTGTCAGAGTTATCCCACTGTATTGATTGAAATGCTTCAAATTTGTTTCACTCAAGCAACATTGTTAATAGAAATATTCTTGAGTCTGCCATTATTCAACTTACAAATAATCTCAACATTAGCAAGGGCCTTTTTTCGCTTGATCCTGTTGTTTTGAATTCGTTCAGAACGGATTTAAACAAGAGGGGCAAAGTACTGAAACCCTGGTAGCCTTTCCTTATAAATTTGTATGTTCCTCCTACAATTTTTATTCAATTTTGTGACCTATATATAGTCTCGAACTTGTTTATTTCAGTGTTCCTGAGGATGTCATTAGACGAAAGCGGTTGAGCACCATTCTGTGTTTCCTTTTTCCTTCGTGGTTGTTTTATCATATATATATATATATATATATAATATATATATATATATTATATATATATATATATATATATATATATACAGTGCGTTCGAAAAGTGTCTCCGCAGTCAACGAGCTATAGCCAGTATATGCGCGCTAAGCCGGTTTCAGCCGGTTTAAACTCGATCGTGTCAGTACTGTGACAGAGTTGGGATCGTGGCAATAGTGTGTGTCGATAGCTTGGTAAAAAATTCATGAAACACCACTGCACGACCAGAAAATCGGCGTTTGGGTTGCAATATCAAGAAAGCGAATTGTCGGTCCCATTTTCTCTAAGAACACGATAAATGCTGAACGATACTGTTCAGAAATTCTGTATCCATTTATTGGACAGCTAAATGAAATGGAAATACTGAATGCATACTTCCAGCAAGATGGTGCCACGGCACACACTGCTCACCTTTCGATGGAGCTACTGCATGATGTGTGTGGGGATCGCATAATTTTAAAGGGGCTTTGGCCTCCACGATCCCCAGACCTTACGCCGCCCGACTATTTCTTGTGGGGAGCAGCAAAAGGTGTTTATAAAGACCGCCCAAAAACAATTCAGAACTTAAAAACTGCAATATCCACTTACATTGCTTCAATATCAACCAACACTTTAAAAAAAATGCTTGACAACAAATGCAGACGAGTTGCTCTGTGCCTGCAAAATGGTGGAAAACACTTTCAACACATGCTGTAAAATCAAAAGGTAATGTAATAAAATCACTGAATCATGGTTGAATGAAAACATTGTAGTTTCTCAATTTCTTATGCGTTTAACATAACACTGCGGAGAGACTTTTCGAACGCACTGTGTGTGTATATATATATATATATATATATATATATATAATGAAAATAACCACGAAAGAAAAAAGAAACAGAATGGTGCTCAAGCGCTTTCGTCATATATATATATATATATATATATATATATATATATATATATATATATATATATATATATATATGAAAATTATTTCACGAAAGTAACACGTGAAAAATATTTATGATGAATAAAACCACGAAGGAAAGGAAACACAGAATGGTGCTCAAGCGCTTTCGTCTAATGACATCCTCAGGAACACTGAAGTACATAAAGGGTTACAGCCTATATATAGGTTACAGAAAAAAAAAAAAAAAACTATATATATATATATGTATAGTTTTATAGGTAAAAATTTAGTTTTAGCGTGCTTCCGCGGGAGCCCCAATTAAAGGCTCAAATTTCTTCTGATATCCGAAACAAAACTTTTCGTTCTATATATATATATATATATATATATATATATATATATATATATATACAATAAACGGAGAGATAAAAAAATTAAAAAATTATTAAACATTAAAGGATTGTGGGAGGAGCATACAAATTTGTAAGGAAAAACTACCGATTTTTAGCACAAGATTAGCACAAGATCAAATTAATTGTTTCCAACCAATGTTATAGAAAAAACAAAATAAAATAAAAAAAAAAAAAAAAATTTATACTGGAAATCTGCCCGGGTTTTAGCACTTTGCCCTTCATGTTTAGGTTCGATGTATATAAAAATAAATTTAAAAAAATAAGTTATTTGAGTAGCATACAAGTTTACCAAAGATTTAGCGTTCTACCCTTCTTATCTAAATCTGTTCTGAAGGAATTCAAAACAACAGGATCGAGTTGAAAAAGACCTTTGCTTATGTTGAAGTTATTTGTGAGTTGGATAATGGCAGACTCAAGAATATTTCTATTAACAATGTTGCTAGAGTGAAATAAAACTGAAGCATTATTCCAATCAATACAGTGGGATAACTGACAAATGGATAAAAAGGGCACTGGACGACTGTCCTGTTCTAACGGAATATTGATGCTGTTTTATACGTGTGTGCAAATCCTTTCCCGTCTGACCTATGTAAAAGGAATCACATTGTTTACAACCAATTTTATAGATGATGCCTGAATTATTGGTAGGGCTATTTTTTACTATGATATTTTTCACAATATTGTTATATGAAAATACTACATTAATATACAAAAGTTTAAGTACATTAGCAATGCCTAAAAAGCCCGGGAAAAATGGAAGTACTAAAATATTTTTTGACAAAGTATGAGTGTTATTATTCACACGATAGAAAGTTCGTTTTGCCTTGTTGAGACAAGATTCCATAAACGCAGATGGATAACACAGATCACTTCCAATACCGTTGATTTTTTCCAATTCGGCATCGATGTATTCCGGACTGGCGATCCTAAGGGCGCGGAGAAACACTGAAGAAAAATTAACCTTCTTAGTGGGGGTGTCATGTCCCGAGTCAAAATGTACGTAGGACAAATTGTTTTTTTTTTTTCCGATAGATACTAAACTTAAAACCTGGGCTTTCCCTATGTACACGCACATCCAAAAATGGGATTGAGTTGTCTTGTTCCACTTCTAAAGTAAACTTAATGGAGGGGACTTGATCATTTAACTGAAGGAGGAAGTTAAGTCGTGATATTTTCGTTAAACAACGAAAATATCATGACTTAACCTAACCAATCGTCAAGGGCGGACAGTTGACCTAACCGGGCATTAAATTAACCTAAATCAACTGTCCGCCCTTGACGATTGGTTAGGTTAATTCATGATATTTTCGTTTAACGAAAATATCACGACTTAACCCTTTTGCGAAAAGGCCGATTTCACATAAAGGCCGTAATATATATATATATATATATATATATATATATATATATGAGTATATTATATACTCCTTTTTTTTCAATTGCTTAAATATAGATTAAACAAAGAAATAGCATTTTTTGGAACGGGAAATAGGTGGACGAGAGATGATGTTTTTTTTTTATTTTAGGTTTAATTTTTTTATGATGGAAAGTTCCTCCCTTAAAATATCGATATGTAATTAGAGAGTGTGCAGTTTATTGCCGTCTTTCAAACTATCACAGATGATGTTGCATATACAGTCTAAATCAATTGAGGTCTTTGCTATTGTTGTTATTATTATTTTTATTATTATTTTCTATATTAATTTAGAGTTAATATCAGTAACAACCTTATATTTTCTCCCTTACACAAATTATACCTAATTCCCTTCTCCCTAAATGAGAATTATTTCAGCAGTAAACCCAAATTCTTTTGATTAAATTTATCAAGGTAAAAATTTAGTTTTAGCGTGCTTCCGCGGGAGCCCCAATTAAAGGCTCAAATTTCTTCTGATATCCGAAACAAAACTTTTCGTTCTACATTTTTATGGTATAAAAAATTAATCGCTTTAATTTAAAAGTATATTTTCACATTTTACAGTATTTTGATTGTTTTTTATTGTCATATAACCTAATACTTTAATAACATGAAATAGCATTTAAAACTAGAGCTATTTTGTTACAACTAAAAGCCTTTTCTGTTTACATTAAAAGCCTTACTTTCCAGCCTTACCTGATGCAGATTGTATTACACGAGTAGAATGAGGCTCAGCTGGGAGTGTTTTTATCATCGGAGCTTCATCCCGACCATGGGAAACTGGACGAAATGTAATGAATTAAGTGAAGTGTAATTAATGGTTAAGATACATGTGCCTTTGTAAACTGACTTTCCTAAACAGGGCGAAGGGGTTGAGGGTGGTGAACAGCTGTTCAACGATGTCTGGAAATAGTCAGTTTTACGGTACGATATTTGACTCAGAAAATTAAGAGTTTGATCAGTGATCACTATTGCTGTAAATTACTCTTTTAACAGCGTGCGTGCGTGCGTGTTCATAACATGTACATGAATTCGTACGAGGCTGTAATATAGCTTTATCGATGGAAAAATTGTTTAATGAACGTGATTTTTGAAAAAAATTGTGAAGATTATTTAAACAAATAATTGACGCTGTATGTACGCACCATGCAATGAAATACTGAACCCAAACGAATCTCTCATTATTCGTAATGTACAGTAATAAAGCATTAGAGTTTACACAAAGAGAGAGAAACAATAAAAGTGAGTGTGAAAATGTGAGAATGCAAATGAGGATGAAGAGGCGAACGGTTAACACGTACGAGAAAGAAGGAAACATAAAGAAATGTAGATAATAAATGAGTAAATTGGAGCTGGTTTTGAAGTAATAGGAGTGAAAGAAATTTATCACGGTGAAACCCTTTCATTTTAATCCCATTAATATCTTTAGTTCGGTCCTCCCTCATTTCGTTATAGCCATTCGTATTGATTGTTAATATTTATCTCTTATAAAGCCCTTCTTATCTGTAGTTATGCTCCCTTTCCAAATTTATGGCAACTCGCTCCACAAAAAAATATAAGATGATATTTTATTATTGATAAACTTTTTCGTTTCATATATCTTCAATCTTTTTTTAAAAGATAAGTTCAAAAAGATCGTTTGTGTAAGTGGATCGAGTTTCTAGCCTAAATGTTGGTGTATGGATCGGTTTGTTTTTTAATCTTCTTTACAATATGCTTTTCTTTCATTCCGTACAGTTTTTGCCTCATCAATAGCTATGTTGAAGGATGCAAGAAGCGGTGTTTAGGAAGGGACGTTTCGTTTTCATTTATAGTAGAAATAAATAGTGGTTACGAAAGAATCAATGTTTATGTTTGCAGACGTAGTTTCTTTATATATACACACACACACACACACACACACACACACACATATATATATATATATATATATATACATATATATATATATTATATATATATATATATATAATATATATATATATACCTTACCTTACAACCTTACAAAGGTTCCGCGCGATGATTTCTCATTTCGCGAAGGTCAAGCTTGTCGCCCCTCTTCTCGAGTTGGCCTGGTGAAGTAGTGAGTTGGATTCTTGCGCTCTCCACCTCACATAGCCAGGTACGCCCGGCTCATCGGGGATTGTTCTGAGCCAGGCGTCTAGTCTTCTTTTGAAGATTTCCACTGCAACTCCCTTCGTGTTTCTTAGGTCTTTGGGCAACTGATTAAACAGTTTTGGTCCTCTCACTACAAAACTATTTTCTTTCAGGGTTAAGGATGTTCCCTGTCTCGCCTTCAATTTGGGAATACGACACAGTCTACCGCTTCTACTTTCCATCGTTGTTTGGGGAGTTATGGGATTCAGAGTAAGATTAGGACTAGTTTCTCCATTATTTTCCAAGTGTAAATAATGGTGTATCTCTCTCTTCTCCTTTCCAGTGAATATAGGTCTAGTTCTCGTAACCTTTCCCAGTAATTTAGTTCTTTGCACCCATTGATCTTGGCTGTGAAGCTTCTTTGGATCCCCTCCAGCTGTCTAATGTCTTCTTTTTTATATGGGGAAGTTAGGACCGAGCAGTATTCTAATTTGGGTATGATCAGGGTTTTCAGTAGAGGAATCATTACATTCCTATCCCTTCGTTTAAAGGTTCTCAATATCTGACCCGTTATTCTCTTTGCTCTGTTTGCTGTTTATATATATATATATATATATATATATATATATATATATATATATATATATATATATAATATATATATATATATATATATATATATATATATATACAGGGTGTCCGAGAATTATCTGTACAATTTTTGGCTGTTATTAAAAGTCAACCATGAAGTGTAGAAATTCCAGTGTTGTCCCATTTTACAGAGAAACTCATTAAGTTTTTTCTGATAACAAGTTTTAACAAGTTTTTTCTTTTTTGTACGCGGGTGACAGACATTGATGATTTAAAAGCAAGAATCACAGCTGCTATTGAGCGAATTGATGCGGATATGCTGCAGCGTACATGGCAACATTTGGATTATCGATTGGATGTTTTGCGAATCACTGATGGTGTTTGTAACAACGTTACTTTAATAAAAGAAACTTTTGAAAATACAGATTCTAAATAATCTTGTTTAAGAATTTTACGTGTGTTATCAAGAATTTTATTAAAAGATGAAATTGTACAGATAATTTTAGGACACACTGGAATTTCCAAAAAACCTGTCAAAACTTGCTATCAGAAAAAACTTAATGAGATTCTCTGTAAAATGGGACAACACTGGAATTTCTACACTTCATGGTTGACTTTTAATAACAGCCAAAAATTGTACAGATAATTCTCGGACACCCTGTATATATATATTTTACTGCAACTCCTTTTTCGCGGTTGCATTTATTGCGCGCGCGGGTTCGTTTCGGAGCTATTGAAGAATAGGGACCCCAGCCTTCTTTAGTTAGCTTTATAAGGCTAACTAACGAAAATATCATGACCTAACCTAACCAATCGTTAGGTTAACTGTACGCCCTTGACGATTGGTTAGGTTAGGTCATGATATTTTCGTTAGCCTTATAAAGCTAACTAAAGAAGGCTGGGGTCCCTATTCTTTAATAGCTCCTTTGTTTCTTTCAGGATGACTCTACCTATCCACTCGGATGGCTCTTCAATTTTATACGCGTAGTTTTCTTGACTTGCTTGAAGCTCACTTTGAATTTCGAACTTTCAATGTTAATTTACCCTCAGCTTACAAGAGAGGCCTATTGCAAGGTAGCATAGAAACAACACCCTCCCTCTTCCAAAGTTTATTTAATTTCGCTCAAAATAGGACACAAATTTAAAAGAAATCGACAGACGTACAAATTACAAATTTTTGTTCCAAAAACGAATTGTCAATTTAAAGAAAATGTTTGCAATTATTCAAGTCTCAAAAAGCAATTATACAGAGGGTTTTTTATATGTGTGTAACTCTAGAACTAGCACTAAATTCAAATTTCATAATCTAAGAAGTTTACAGAAGTAGTTTACTTACAAAATTTGGAAAATTTACTCTCAACAGTTCTGCGCAAATTTAGCAGATTTTCCAGGAAAAAAGTCCGTCAATTAAATCAAGTAAATTTTTAAAGGCTTCAAATGGTCATGCACTAACTTCACTTGTTTCCTTGGGAAACAAGATCACCACAAGATATTTACTCTCTTCTGAGGAAACATAATATTTCGCAAACTTACAAGTTTAACATTTAATTTGAGCAATAATTAAATTAACATAAATTTCACAAAGTTCTTTTTTCTGTCGGTTAACATTAACGCTCTTACAACAACGTTCGCTTAAAACAAAGGCAATTCAGATTTTTCTACAACGTGAAACAGTTTTAACTCAAGTTAGAAATTTTCAATCATGCTACAGGATTTAAAGAATCTCTAAGCCACTTCAACTTTACAGGCCAGAACTACAACTGCTTCATAAGTGTCTAAATGGCCTATCAAAACCATTTTCATTACATGACATCATTCGTACAAGTTACTGATCTTCGGTTGGCTCTCATCTTAACTTCGTTAAATTCTACGCTCCGCTTTTTTTAAAGAAAACTTCAAATTAAAATTTAAAGTTCAAATTTAAAATCCAAAATTAAAATTTAAAATTTTCTCTCGAGGGTTTCCCTTAGGCGAGACCAAAGAATAAACAAACCCAAACCTTTACAAGTTTCAATAATGAAAAGCAACAATAATTTGTAGATTACACTGTACAACAATTTTTGGTTTATGTTGATTTTTCGATCTTTTCTATATGTTTCGGCCACGCTGATTACAGATTTGGCATCGGTTTTGCTTGGAAAATTATAGTTTTTATGATATGGTCAAATTTAGAAACCTTACCTTTTCGCCATTTTTAAGGCATTTTTCTGAGATAGCAAAAGTAATTTCAAGTGCAAAATTCAAAATGTCCCCAAAACTGGGGTTTATTAGTAATGTTTTTATTGGTTAAGGCCCATTATTAAATATTTGTACACATTTGGTTTCTTATTTCTGTTTATAAAATTTTTTTTTTTGTATTTTTCTGATATTTGAATTAGAATTATATGGTGATGGCTACCCATAGGCCCTGCAGACACTCTGCAGATTCATTTTGTTATGTTTGCGGCCATTACACAAATCCAAAGCAAGTAAAGCACAAAATTGACACAGGAACGAAGTTTTGTACAGCATATCACGCTTACTTTGTGATGCCCATGGGCGATCAAGATAAATCATAGGCACCTCACTTTTGCTGTGGAAGCTGGCGTTCCACATTAGAAGGATTGCTGCGAGGTACCAGAAAAGGCATGCCATTTGCTATTTCTCGCATTTGGAGGGAGCAAACCAATCACCACGATGATTGCTACTTCTGCATGGTAGACATTTCACTCTACAAGAGAGGTAAAGGTCGAAAAAATGTCCTATATCCAAGTATCCCATATTCTATTGCCCCAGTCCCCCATAATGAAGATTTATCCGTTCCATGCCCGCCCACCCTGGAGGAAATAGAAGAAACGCCTTTAATATCCTCTGATGAAGATGAAGATGCTGACTTCGATGCAGCTCCAATATGTCACCCCATTCCCCAACCAGAAAGACATAGTCGACCTAGTCAGGGATATGAACCTTACGAAAACCAATGCAGAAATTATGACGTCCCGCCTTAAAGAGTGGAATCTTTCGGATCCAAGTGTCAAGATCTCTTTCTACAGGAATAGGCATTTGCGATACGCTTCTTTCTACTCCTGTTTTGCATCGAGCTCTCTTTGCTACTGCTGTGATGTGAATGGCCTTTTTGCTGAGATAGGAATTGAATACAGCCCTGCTGATTGGCGTTTGTTTACTGACAGTTCAACTAGAAGTTTAAAAGGCGTCCTACTACATAATGGAAACGTGTTTCCATCTATTCCTGTGGCACATTCGGTCGAATTGAAGGAAGAATATGAAAATGTAAAGCAGTTGCTAGACAAAATAAACTACAGTGAACATAGATGGGATGTATGTAGAGACTTCAAACTGCTAGGATTCCTGCTTGGACTACAGGGCGGTTACACTAAATATTCGTGTTTCCTTTGCCTTTGGGACAGCAGAGCAGATGGTGAGCACTTTGTCAGAAAGGAATGGCCCGTGAAAAATGAGCTTAATCTAGGCAAACACAATGTTCTTAACGAAGCCCTTGTTCCAACAGACAAAATTTTGCTACCCCCGCTCAATATCAAGCTTGGTCTTATGGTCTTATTAAGCAATTCATCAAAGCTTTAGATGCTGAAAGTGATGCTCTTTATCATATACGTTCAATGTTTCCCAAACTTTTTGAAGCTAAAATCAAGGGAGGCATATTTCCTTCAAAAGAAAGCTACCCATTTTCTTTTAAATGAAAATGAAAATGAAAAAGTTTATTGTAAACCATGGTCCATATGACAAATATTAATAATATGAACTGACAGTAGAATACAATGTCAATTCGAATACTAAGGATAGAAATATTATTAATGCGAGATAGCACATTAATGTCGATGTTAAGTGTAGCTGCAGACAGACGTTTTCATACCATGAATTCCGTAGCTTAGAAGACATACGGCAGGACTGATGAATAACTTGGATAATCGGGTTGGTTGATTTTTTAATTCTTTGTATTAGATTATATTGAGCACGTCTTGTTACCTCCGAGAAGCTCGGGACATTGTGGGTCATAAACATTTGCGAAACTGAGCATCTCGGGGGGGGGGTAACTTATGTAGGAGTCTAAAAGATGTTGTAAAGCAATTTTATGGTTCTGCCAGAACTTTTTTATAATTCACCCAGAGTTGCTGTCCGTATATATTACTGCAGAAAGTAGGAAAAAGAGGGTCTTTAGCTTCACTTGTACAGAACCGGAAGTTCTTTATAGTTATATTCGCTTTAGCACAGAGGCTTCGATATTGCTTTCTTAAACGAGTCATCAATGAAGGAACTGGTGATAATTTCACCAAAATACTTAAATTCTTGTATTTCCTGTATTAATTCACCTCTCATTTTGAAACTAATATCAGCTGCCTGATAAAAGCTTTTAGGATGGAATTGCATAACCTTAGTTTTTGTAACATTAAAAAGAATATGTTTCTGCGAATATAATTCGCAGACTTTTAGCAGACAATCCAGACCTTTAACAGAAAGCTTTATTAACACCATATCATCGGCATAGACTTATGTTATTTAGCCTTGTCTCATCTATACAACATCCGTCTGTTGCCTCATTAAATGAAGCAATCATTCCATCAATATACAGGTTAAACAGCAGAGGAGAGAGCAAGGAGCCTTGCCTCACCCCTCAAAAGCGGTAAAAGATTGGTGGGAATACCAAAATTTCAATAAATATAATATATACATCGTAACGTATATCGTAACACGGTTGGCATTCGAGAAAATTTTGAAACAAGGCAGGAAAAAGGTCATAAAATGCAAAGGTCATAAAACCATCTTGACCGACACCCAGCGAAAGAGGAAAAAAAAGGAAAAACAAAACGATAACGAATAGCATGACTACGGTTTCAAATTTTCACCTAATTTGCAATTTGTGTAATTTGGAAATAACTGAAAATGCGGCAATCAGGTGTGATTTCTGTCAAAAATTGCATTACTTTATCTGTATGAACTGGGATGATAGAAAAATATCCCTCGTGTCGAACACCAAACAAATCGCGGGGATCAAATTTCTGCGTGACGCATGTACACAGACACTGTAAACTCTTTTGTGGTATTTAAAGAAATGGAGAATGCGAATACGAGTGCTACGGAAAAAGAGGGAATAATGGGGAAACAAGAGTATCGAAATGTCCCAGTGAAAAACCTGGTGGATGAGAGAGGAACAAATAAAAATACGACATGAAATGAATACATAAAAGAAACAAGATAAGTAAAATTTGCGATATGGTAAAACTGCCCAACGAGGATAATGATAAAAAGATAAAAACTAAAAACAGAAAATAAACGGCCAACAAGAACTGGAAACGTAAGAAATAACAATGATGATGGTAAAAATGATAATGATAATGAAAATAATAATGATAATGATAGAAAGACAACCAAAATTGAAAACATAGAAAATAAACAGACGACAAGAAATAGAAGCGTAGAAAATATCGTGCGTAAATAGTACGCAAAAGGGCACTGCAGATATCGGGATGAGCAATGCATCTATGCACATCCCACGTTATATAACTTACATTACACAAATAGATATTGCAAATTTGAAAACAAGCGCGAGTTTCACCATCTAACTGTCTGCAACACCTATGCAAGATATGGGAGGTGCAAATACGGACCAAAATGGTGTTACCACCACCCTCAATGGAACGCGACAGGTGAACAGGAGAAATCAGTATGAAAGAGGGATAGCCACTTTTTAGATGTAGCCAACACAGTTTAATTGCTAAATATCATCCAGCAAATACAAAATCAACTGACAAATACAGGAATCCGAGAGCCGTACAGAAGGCACACACACAGACATTTTATGCAATATCGGGACAACAGGTATCGAAAAAGATAAAGAGAGACAAATTCTCGGAGGATCACAAGGCAACGAAACAGGCACCACCATTGGAAAACGAATCTGAATTACATAAATACAAAAATGATAGCGAAAAAATAAAAATAATCCTAGCTAACATTCAGGACCTTAAATCAAACCATTCCCCGGACAAAGTCACATACCTGAAAGGATTCATGCAAGAAACGAGAGCAGGCTTGACATGCCTCACGGAAGCCTATTTAGGAGTTGTAATGACTGATGATGCGAAATTTGAAACACAAAATAAGATAGCAGTAAACAGAGCAAAGAGAATAACTGGGCAGATAGTGAAAACCTTTAAACGAAGGGATAGGAATATAATGATTCCACTCTTGAAAACACTAATCATACCAAAGTTTGAATACTACTCGGTCCTAACATGCCCATATAAAAAAGAAGACATTAGTCAGCTAGAAGGGATTCAGAGAAGCTTCACAGCCAAGATCAATGGATGCAAAGAACTAAATTACTGGGAAAAGTTACATGAATTAAACCTATATTCACTGGAAAGAAGAAGAGAGAGGTACACCATTATTTACACTTGGAAAATAATGGAGAAACTAGCCCCTAATCTTACTCTGAACACTATAACCACCCAAACAACAGTGGAAAGTAGAAAAAGAAGACTGTGTCGTGTTCCCAAATTAAAGGCTAGACAGGGAACATCCTCAACCCTGAATAAAAATAGTTTTGTTGTGAGAGGACCAAGACTATTTAACCAGCTGCCCAAGGAACTAAGGAACACGAGTGGTGATGCGGTGGACATCTTCAAAAGAAGATTAGATGCCTGGCTCAGAACAATCACCGATGAGCCGGGCGTACCTGGTTATGTGAGGTGGAGAGTACAAGTAACCAACTCTCTACTTCACCAGGCCAGCTTGAGAGAAGCGACAAGCTTGACCTTCGTGAAATGAGGAATCGCGGAACGGAATCACGCACGAAACATTCGAAAGGTTAAAGGTGCATGAGAACTTTCCTGTTTTCTAGTTTTTTTAAATAGGATATTGTGGTTCACCTACAGTGGTTCCCAAACTGTGTTCCGCGGAACCCTGGGGTTCCACAGAGGCTTAACAAGGGTTCCGTGACACATTTTAAATTTTTTAATCAGTCTAATCAGGTCTTAATATTAAGGTCTAATTAAGGTCCTAATATTTACACATAATTTTACCTTCTGGCTTTTTGTCAAATAATATTTTATATTCTTATTCTGACTTGAAATGGCTCCATCGTGGATTTGGGATCAGTAAGCGAAATTCATTAAGAAAGTATTTTCCAGTCTTAAGATCCACTCACTTGGCTGCGCAACCCATTTATTGATTCGAATATTTTGAAACAACAAAATCTTCCAATAAATGAAAAAGAGCAACTAATTGATATTTCAACTGATCTGACACTCAAAACAACTTTTGATAAGGATTCTTTGTTGTCTTTCTGGATAAAGCTTTTAAATCAATATCCCGATCTTACAAAACGAGCATTGAAGAATCTCCTCCCCTTTGTATCAACTTATATGTGTGAGGCTGGATTTTCTCGATATATAGCGACCATCATAAATAAGTACCGTAATAAGTTGGATGCAGCAGTGGATATGCGCCTACAATTGACCAACAACAAACCAAATTTCCAACAACTCTGCTGCACTAAACAAGCCCATAAATCACATATTTTACAGCTCTAAATCTAATAATATATATATATATATATATATATATATATATATATGTATATATATATATACCCCCGCAAGGGGGTTCTAAGCTCGTGCTTTTGAGTGCTCTTTGTGCTCGTTTGTACGTGCTTGTTCCTGGAGGTTTCACGTGCGCCCTCCCGGCCCTAGCACCCAAGGATGATGGGGCTCGACCCTGCAGTCTTTCTCATCCTTGGTCTTTTTCCACTTCGACTGTCCCCTCCACCCTTTCTTTTTCCTCTGTCTTTCCTCTCACTTTTTCTTTGTTTTTCCGCTGAGATATGCCCTTTTAAATAGAGGCGAATCGGTTCTTCCTGAACTTAAAAAAAAAAAAAAAAAATATATATATATATATATATATATATATATATATATATGGAGTTGTGGTTCCGCGAAATAAAAACAAGTCTGTAAGGGTTCCGACAGTTAGTAAAGTTTGGGAACCGCTGCTCTATCATATGCCTTACTTATATTTAGGAAACAGCCATAAATAGTTGAATTACTGTCAGTGTATTTAAATATAATTTCCTTCAATACATAGATACACAGATCAATTGAGTGGAACCTTTTAAAACCAAACTGATTAGATGTCTATAAGTAATCATTTAATCGGTGTAACAAGAGTTTCTTTAGTAGTTTCGAAAAGCGGGTGGCGACAGCAACAGGCCTGGAATTATTGCTGGATAGAATGTCTCCATACTTATTTTTTGACAAGGGGCAAGATAAATACCCTCATGAACTCTGCAGGAATATAACTATGAACAAGCATGGTTGAGAAGAGCAATGATATATGCAGACACACCACGTCATTGGCATATTTTAAGTGCTCATTCGATAGGTCATCTACCCCTGACGCAGAACCAGTCTTTAACTCTTTAATTAACCTCTTTACTTCAGGAACTGATGTTAAAGTATTTTCCCTGGTCCCTCTCACAGGCGTTTCGCTGCAGCCCATCTTCAGATTAGCTCTACTCACACTATTAAGAATGTTTGAGCAGTGGTTTTTCCACAGCCTTGCAATTTCGTCCGTCTCCGACACCCCATCGATTGTCGGAGAGGGTTATTGTTATTTAAGTAAGCTTCACAGGCTTTTGATGCTCGAATAGAATCTTCTTCCTGTTTACATCGTCTTATGACTGCCTTATACTGACCCATACTTCTACACATTATACATGTAAACCGGTCCTAATCTGGGTCTACCATGAAGGCACCCTAAATCGTAGGCGTCTTTCGATCCCCTCTTCAGAGGGGCAATAAAATCATTCCATCCAGGAATAATCTTAGTATGATAGTTATAAGATTGAATCAGGGGTCTTCCTTCTTCTCTTAAAAGTGATACTAAATTATTATAATACCTACCTACGAGTTTACAGTGAGAATCATTTGAGCAAAGATTACTCCAGGCAAGATGCAAAATTTCTAAATTATTAAAGAGGTGACCTGTTCTGTGTTCATATTCTATTCTATGTTGCATATTGACATTAGACCAGCCAACGCGATTATTCTTACCTATTGAGTTCGTGTTATGTCGTGTTTCACATAAGTTAGTAAAATTTATTAATAATTTTAACGGTCTTTGATCAGAGAGAAGGAAATCATGCAGAATATGAACACCAGCGATTCGATTCTTTAGGTTATTACTCGCGAGACAATGATCAATCCACCTGGTGATCCCACTCATATCACTAACATATGTAAAATTACCACTAGTTACACCTAATACTTCTATATCACTTATACTTAATTTAGCAGACTCGCACATATTATCCAATTCTACATAAAATTCCAAGTTCACATACGCATTAAAGTCCTCCATTATTATACAGTGAGAATATTTGGGATTATCTGAAAGTGATTTAATTTTATACAACAAATCAATGTATTCATCTAGATTACTGCCACTGTTGTGTGGTAAATAGCAGTTTACAATTAATATTCAATCATTATTCACTTGTAATTCAATTCCTAATAACCTTAATTTATCACTTGTTAAAAATTTTATATATTTTGATTTTTGACAAATTTTTCCTTATTAAGAAAGCAAGTCTACCAAAGGGCCTACAGTACAATAATTCATTTGATAAGTTTACTGCTGAGGACGTATGATATATAAAGTCATCATGGATGGTAGAGAGAAATTTTGGCTCTTGCTTAGGTAACCAGTGCTCTTGCAGGAGTATCAAAACTGCTCTGTAAACAGATTTTATGAACATCTACAATTGAATTCTTTAACCGTTTAATGGCCGGTCCCATATCCGATTGGCGTAAGAATTTGCAACTTCCATCAGTTAATGCTTACAACTATTTTTGTACAAAAAAATAATGAAATTATAAATATTTTTTTATTTTTTCATATATTTTTATGATGTTCCCAAAATGGGACGTTGGCATGTTCGGTCTTAAGATTTCTGGGGATATATAAGGATTATGATAAACCAATATAAAGCTTATGTAAAATGCTTATTTCAATGTAGATAATTATATTTGAGTAACTAAACTGAAACATTTTTTTTTTCGCAGAAGATAAGAAAAACAGTTTGATATGAAAATGAAAAGGTTTATTGGCAGACTATAGTCCATATGACAAATATTATTAATACAATGACAGTTCATATACTAAGGATAGAAATATATACAATTGATTAGAAATAATACTGTAATGTCGAAGTTAAGTGGAGCTACAGACAGACGTTTTTGTACCAAGAAGTCCATAGCTTAGACCAGTGGTTCCCAACCTTTTCACCACAAAGGATCCCTTTTATTTTATTTTTTTTCCCACGGACCCCATGTTTTTGAAAGATTCCGTCTACCAAACAAACTGTTTTTATTAACTAATAATTAACTCGTTTTCTCATTTTTCACTATCAAATAAAGGACATATAAGAGAGTATGCAATTAAAATACAGCATATTAAAAAAGTATTAATAATTACAGCCAAGAGCAAGGAAACTTGAAATTTTAGCCTAAGCGCCCTTATCGTGGGTAAATGTACGATTTCTATTGGAACCTCTCGAAATATTGAAAGCTCACGGACCCCCAGTACTACCTTCGCGGACCCCCAGGGACCCCAGGTTGGGAACCACTGGCTTAGACGATAAATGGCAGGACTCATGGATAGCTTGGATAATCGGGTTGGTTGATTTTTTACTTCTTTGCATTAGATTGTATTGAGCGCGTCTTGTTACCTCCGGGAAGCTCGGGGACATTGCGGGTAGCAAACATTTGCGAAGCTGAGCATCTCTGGGGTAATTTATGTAAGAGTCTAAAAGACCTGTTGTACATCAAATTTAGGGTTCTGCCAGAACCTTTTTTATAATTCACCCAGAGTTGCTGTCCGTATATATTACTGCAGAAAGTACGAAAGAGAGTGTCTTTAGTTTCACTTGTACAGAATCGAAAGTTCCTTATGGTCATATTCGCTTTAGCACACAGGCTTCGAGATTGTTTTCTTATATCCGAGTGATCACTCAAGGAGCTGGTAATAGTTTCACCCAAATACTTAAACTCTTGTATTTCCTCAATTACTTCACCATTCATTTTAAACTTGATATCAGCTGGCTGATTTCAGCTTTTAGGATGAAATTGCATAACCTTAGATTTTGTAACATTAAAAAGAATATCATATTTTTGCGAATACACTTCGCAGACTTTTAGTAGCCGATCCAGACCTTTAACAGAGGGACTTATTAACACCATATCATCGGCATAAACTAAATTATTTATCCTTGTGTTATATATACCACAAGGAAATATATACAAAGGAAAATACAACATCCCACTGTTGCCTCATTGAGTGAAGCAATTAATCCGTCAATAATACACATTAAATAACATAGGGGAGAGCAAGGAGCCTTGTCTCACCCCGCAAGAGGAGCCAAAACACTCGGATAGTACATTGCCCCACCTAGTCAGGGGGCTTAATCGTATAATTGTTCAAATCATTCCAAAAGTGCCATTTTTGGACCACAGGTAGCTATGACCATACTAATTTGAATGTTTGCGGGAGCCAAGCTGGGCTCCCACTGTGGCGGCCATATTGGCCAAATCAAAATGGCCGCTGTCCAAAATGACATCCACTTGAGTACCAATACTAGTACAGGTTACATAGTTAACTTGATAAAAAATAAGAGTCAGCATCAACATCTTTTGCTAATAAACTTTAGTATATACGCAAGTACAATCTTCTTTATTCCTTTTACTCACAGTACTGCATCTCATGATAATGTCTATCCAATAGATGGCTGTTCACTGATTAATAGTCGTCATTGTTCAGGCAGCCACCCTCACACTTGCAGAGTGTCGTACATCGAATTCCAGCACTACTGCATTTGCAATTCCCTCTGCAGGCTTTAGTGCATCCGCAATGAAGGAGAAGAGCACATGCCTTACTGGCATCAGCGAGAGTTGTCCAGAAAGGGAGCCATTGGTTGCTGCGCTTGTCATATTCCCATCCCCATTTATCAAAAGCAGGGAGTGTCTGATGGCATGTGGTTGACTGCTTCCACACAAAACTTGCCTGCAACAATGACCTCTTGATATGCTGGAAGAGGGCAGCTTGGGTAGGTGGTATGCTGTCCAATGATCGACTGCCACTAGAAAACAGATGGTGCCTGGCTACGTTTACAGATGCTTGTCCACATGTTTTACTGTACATGAGCACAACAAACCTCTCAATGTGTGTCATTTCAGGAGATACTAGACTGAAGGACTCGGGGTCTTCAGTCAATTTGATCATGGTTTCAGTTAAGTTTGGTGTATTATTCCATGCAGTCCATGCTGTCTTCTTCCCACATCCAAGAAACTGAGACGTAGTGTCGCAGCCTGTTAGTGCATGGAACAGAGGTAGAGCCAGCGACTTTGATGGACCAAGCTGTGATTGAATGCTGTGCACTGGGATGTCTCGGTAATATTTTCCACTACCAAAACCAATCCAGAGTTCTGTTAGGTCAAGCTGTTGAAAGAAAGCAATGGCAAGAACGACTATGTCACTGTCAACAGTGCGGATGAATGCTTTCTTGTGACCCTGAGATGATGCGTGAGCAAGATGCAGAATGATCCGCGTATCTGCCTCTGTGTGGTTGCATGGTTGGAGCCCTGATATATCAAATGCTTTATTGGAGAGCACAGTTTCTAATTCAGTGCTGAGGAGGAGTTTTCCACCCATGTTAATCTTGATCAGCTGTTTACTGATAAAGACGAACAGTTCCTTCTTGTTTTCCACATTTTTCAAATATGACTGCCAGTCTCGTTTGGGAATGGGTGTGGTACCATCACTATCTGGATCAAGTCGAGTACGTGCTCCTGAACCACGCCGCTGCTGTGCAAGTGATTTCAGACTGTCTTCAGGATAGGTATCCCACACGGCATCGACGCGCTCAACTGTGTCAGTCATCTGTGCTTTAATGAAAGGTATGATGTGTAGAGATACAAATAAATTTTAGGGTGGTCCACTCTTATAGGGGTGGAATTTTTTTTGTGATTTGTTTTTATTGCTGGGTTGTAACTTATGAGGATAGATGAGAAAACACCTCTGGGAAAGTTTTATTTGAATCAGTTAATTTGTAGGGGTAGCACATGACACTTGAAGTTTTGGTATAATCTGAAAATCACAGCAAAGTTAATCTTGGTGACAGTACATGACTATTAGGGTAACTAACAATTCCGAAATGAATTGACTAACAATTCCCTCTGCACCTCATTTGATCTTTGTTTTCTCGCCCAGTTGCCAGGCTGACTTCAGTGGTTGAGGAAACTGCTTCCTGTAGTTAGCAACAACTTGCAGGAGATACTGCAGTTGTTCCTCATTCCTGGTGTGGCAGCCGTTGTATTCATTAATGAGAGCAACCCCCCTCTCTGCATGATCGTTCACGACAGAGAGGTTTGCCACTGATTTCTTCGCTATTTGGTAATCAGGATCACTGTCCCAATCCCGCACCTCCTTCCTCAGGTATCCCACACCTGATCCCAGAGACAACAGCAGTCTTTTTGAGTTTGCTGTTGCTAGTGACTCGATTGAAGCCCCCTCAGCAACACCTTTCCTTCTCTTCTGGCAATCAGGCTTTCCTTCAACTTCCTCCATCGCCTTCACCATTGCTGTTTTAGTCTCTTCAGACACCTCAGGATCGAAAATCGCGAGGCCCACCATCTCCTCCGAAAGATACCAAAGATGACCGCTGAGTTTTTTTAATGCCACTTCCGAAATTTTGGGGTCATGGTATTCCCGAAGACTCTGCAGATGACTGAGGTCGCTGCGAGGCGCAGCAGCAGCTATTGGCGCTGTCATCCATGCCTGCAGGTAGATGGAAACAGCGAAGACACTGACATCCTTAAGACACTTTTGCTCTCGTGGAGTGAGGGCTGGGATTTGTCCCCTGAACAGCCACATCTTCAATGAATAGATCACCTTAGATAACCATCTGGCTTGGTGCATGGGGCCAGGTCGCTTGAAGGTGTAGTTGTCAATGCTCCCTCCCAAGAAAATGATGGACAGATCGAGGAATTCCTGATAGTCATCTCGAAAGGATTTTGAGGAGTGTTTTTCCTCAGCAAAGCGGAGAATCCAATCTCTAATGGGGGCCAAGAGTCGATGCACCTCTTCATCATCCCATCCGGTGCCGTATGTTCCTGTGTCGATGAAGGTCCATTTGCTCTGAAACCTGCTGAACAATGGAACATCAGGTCCACTCGTTGGGCCATAGCAAGCAGTGAAAACTCCACCGATCATCACTTCCATGATGTGATGACGGCAGGCAAAATGGAGAAGGTCTTTCTTCAACTTCTGCTCCAACAACACACACGCTCCATTCAAACGACCAGCATTGGAGGCAGTGGTGTCGAAACACATCCCCACGACAGATTCTTCGAGGCCCCAATCAGTCAATAATTCAAAAACTGCGCTGGCTTGGTGTTCTCCTGATCCAGTTGGTATTTTGGGGACTCCAAGGAGCTGAGATTGACCCGAAAAGGAGGAAATGAGCACAGGCAGCCGATCCACATGCGCATGGTCTCTGGTGTTGAGGAGGTCTGGAATAAGTTTTCCATCCCAGTGGATGATTGCAGGACCGGACTGAAAGGAAGCTTTTAGGCTACTGCAGATCATGATCCGATGTCGTTCTCTCTGCCGTTTGATGGAGGTCCGGGTGATGTTAAAATTCATTGGGCTGTGGCCAAGGCTCAATGCAGTCTCTGCTATTATGTAGGTTGCCATCCTGTCCGTAGTGTGTGTCCGATCTAGGGCAGCAGCTAGATTTGATGTTATCACATTCTTGACTCTTTTCACCTGTTTTGGAGGTCGCTTTCCACCTTTTGCCCATTCATCTTCGGTGGAGGATGACTCGTCAGTGACTGAGGATTCTGTTGAGGACACCAATACTGCTGTACCCGACGTTGATGCACCTTCATTGACTGCCTGCAATACAATCGAAGAAAATGGACAATTAGTGTTAACGAACAACCTAATCATTGCAATCAAATGAAAGTAGGAATTTGAAGAACAATCTCAACTTTCTCTTTCGCATCTCCTCCTCCATCTTCCTGTGGGCAGCTTGTTTTTCTTTTTCTGCTGTTTTTCTGTCTACTCCCACCATGCATCCCCGTCTTCCAGGCTCTCGCTGGGCCAGCAAGAAGGCCTTGTCTTCTGGGTTTTTGATTAGAGACAAGGCATCAGCATGTGCCATATCAAATAGGTTCCGAAGTGTCTCCTTGAATCCCTCTTCGTTGTACACCTAAATATAAATAATAAATATATATAATATATATATGATAAATCTATTGACTATTGTACAGTATAATATGTCATACTCTCGAGAAACTATTTTATTTATCATTGATCATCCAACTCACCTGCTTCTGGCTCCTCCTCATTCGTCCTTTTTTTATTTTGATCCAATCTTGGTGAAGGTCCAAGATCTTTTGGATTCCTTTGTATTTTTCCCTTGTCGGGATTCGAGCTTTGTTCCAAAATATTTCAAGTTGACCCCACACTACTTGAGCACTTCCCTTCAACTCCTTCTTAAGATTAGTGTGGTGATGAAGGAAGCATGACAATACTTCTCCACGTGATGGTAATTTGCTTCCAAGAAGCTTGTCCTTCATTTTATCTCCTTCAAGGAGATAAAAGCAAGAGCTTCGAACTTGAGTCATCATATATCCAACCACTAAACACAACCAATGAACACTACACCAATAATCTGTCAAGGAAAAGATGTATTACTGGAACTGGAACATAATATACAAGTAAATCTACTAGGTAGTGCAAAAGTGCAAAAATGAAGTACTGTGTGCTACCCCTAAAAAGTGATTGATTTGGGAAAAAATTGGCCAGAGGTGTTTTCTCATTCATCCTCACAAGTTACCGCCCAGCAATAACAAAAAATCAAAACTTCAATTTTATGGACCACCCTAACTGATACATATTCAGCAAATGTTGATGCTCTACTTGGACGCACAATGTGGACGATGGCGGCCATGTCATACAACTGAACTGTCACTTGTTTAGCAGGATTGGCAGATCCAGTTGGTGCATTGACACATGCAAGAATGTCTGATTTATTTCCAGCTCTGAGTGAACCTCGGTCTGAGAGTGAAGGGGGCTCTCGCTGATTCTCGTATGTGAAAAATTCTGTCATATCCGCATCTGGACGTGATTGTAGAGACAGGAATAGCTGAGTAATGAGCACTGTGTTTTGCTTCTGTACCCCCACTTTGCTACTCTTCTTGCGTGGGTCTGGCCGATTGCTGAATGTGTACACATTGTTTTTCTTTATAGTGTTTGATATAGGAACTGTCCCTTTGTCCAGCCTAGTCTTTACATACTCCTCATGAAGGGCTTGGCCAACTTCCTGTATCTGTGACAGTGATGCTGCTACTTCATTCTCCATAACATCGTGTGTGTCAAGGGCTACAAGCTCCTGATTTGTGGCCAGGAAGGGGTTGCCCAGTTCAGACACCACCTTTGTGAATGACTTGACATCCTTCAAAAACCTAGACTGTAGCCCAGGTGCTGTTTCGTGGTGGCCAGTTGGTCCTTCTGTAAGTTTCTGAGCATTCTCAAACTCTTCTATCATTCTGACACATTCAGGACCTGCCAACATGTACAATGCTAATGCTTCTGTTTTGTCATAGAGGTCAGATGCTCCACCACAGCCCTGCAGTACTTTGTTCATCTGCTCATGAGATTGATCTTTCGCGATGAGGCTGAATGTACGAGCAGACTTTTGGACTGTAAAGTTCCCTTTGAGGTACTCTGCGTACACCTGTGGATGGCTTTCAGCAAGACCAACCATATCTCTGACATGAATCGGCAACCAGCGGGCATAGTTAGTGTGGTCCAGCACAAAGAACCATGGACATAGTTCATCACACACCTGGACATAGAGAGGGAAGTCACCCTCTCTTAATGAGCGCACAAATCGACACATCAATAGCTCAAGCTCAATCACTAGTGACCAATATTTGAACATGTGAACATTTGCAGATTTCCTTGCACACCACATCTCATATGACTCACAAGGCCCCAGCACATTGGATGTGTATTGCAAGTATGCATTTTGCTTCAAATGAGAGAGGGAAACAAGTGACACTTGATGAGCATATCGTGTACGCTTTATGTGGTGATCATCGAGAGCTGACTGGGCACGTCCAGAGGAGAGGACATCTGCTTGAGCTAGAGCTGTGTCCCATCCGGAACCTCGTAGCACCTTGCCCATCATCAGCTGACACTTATCCTCGATATGTAAAGCTCCCAACTGCATCACAAACTTATCCTCACCCAGTGTGTCAGGAAACTCCCACTGTAACTGTTTGCATATGGCAAAGAGAGGCTGATCAGCCCCAAGGACAGGGGTTTGACCAGGGTTTATGAACTCAGTCGTAGTTTTCACAATCTCCATCGTGTGCTTCATCATTGATGCAGAAGCTGCCTTATCAGGAAATAAGGGGAGTATACCAGTCTCTGCCTTTGGCTTTATTGATGCATCATCCATGAGCTGAGAGTTGAAGCCTGACCACGTAACCACATCACGTTTTTCAAGCTCACCCTTTTCCAGCACTCTTCCAACATGTGCTATCCATGCATCATCTTTTACTTTGGCACCGTTGACCAGGCTGTGGTTCGGCCGAACTTGACCTTCGTTGATTCTGGGCACAAGAATGTCACGGGTGTTGAGTTCGATGGGAGGAACAATTACATAACTATCCGGCAACTTGGGTTTTGATGTATCAGATGGATCAAGTGTGATTGCTGGTCGACGAATTCCCAAGTTCTCTTTGGATAGGTGATTGGTCACAGTAATGCATGTTCCATGAAAATCACCACGTGACAAATTTCCCGTTTTGTTGCTGTCCAGATTGTCTACATCATGTGTAGTGAAAACTGAAAGTCTTGTATTTGTGGGTAGAACAATACCGTCTTCAGTGTGTCTCTTGCAAACAGCACGAGCTACCTGTGTTTTGACTTCCATCACACGGTCATATGAGACAGAGAGCCCAAGGTGATGGGCATTCTCTATCTGGTGCTTGAATCTGGCATCTCCATGCAGTTTAATACCATGGTAAAGTGGGAATGGCGTTTCACGATCCCTATTGTGACGGATTTGGGTGCTGTCTGATGAAGATGCATATTTTACTGTGTTGAATATCAGCAGTTGGCACAGTGTGCACGCAATCTTCGCCCTTGTGCCCAGTTCAGCATCACTGTTGGATTGCTCTCTACTATGTTTATCGATATTACCTTTAGGACCCTGGAGGACAACATTGATGAAACCTAACAGTGTTTCTTCTATGGGGGACGTCAGGCATTGTGGAGAGAATGAACCATTAAATGGCTCTTGTTTCTGAAGGATTCGCTTTCGTAGTGCCATAGCAGCACGTATCAATAACACAGCTTCATCTTGATTGATTTGTGAGGAATGATAGCTTTGTTCTAGCACAGCACCCACTTTTGCCTTGTGGCTAATGAATACATCTCTCCCCTGTGCATAGGAAGCCCACTCAGGAAGATGCTCAAGCAGATGGTCTTTGAATCTTGTTGCATGAGGTTCTCTACCAGAACAGGGATGTCCTAGATCTGACATCATTATCTTGTACATTTCCCGTAAGTCAGACAACTTGTGGACCTCAGACTGAGAGTCATCCACAAATGCCACTAACTGTGCTATGACCATGGGATCAAATGGGGGAGGCTTGGGTTCACTTGAAGATCGACGTTCAACTGCACGAGCTCCATCACGAAGCCGCCAATAGCATTGTACATGATAACATGCATCCATTGCATGTGCATCAGAACCTGCAGTCAAGCGCCCATATAAATGCCAGTTGTTAGTTGTTTTTGCCCAATTCTTCAGATTTTGATCAATGTTGTCACTTAAGGCTCTATGAAGATCATGCTGATCCTCACCCAGACATATGATGCAGAATAATGTTTCTGGAGGTGATCCGTAACTTGATCTGAGTTTCTTCGGACTTATCCCAGCTGCACATTCATCTTGCGTGGCCACTTTTCCTCGTGCCCGCTTTACCCTGTAACTGTTGCATGCACTCCTACAACTTTTATGATACACTGCAGCATGTGATTGGAGGGTTGCTGCAATTCCTGAGCCATCATCGAGCTCACTAACCTTGATACCAGATGGAACAGCATTGAGCTGCACAAAATCATTCAGATCTCTTTCAAGAGATGAATATCCCTGTTCTTTTGGCTGTTGTAATGCCTCGTCTTTGCTGGACTGACATAGGCAACACAGTGTCCAATTAATTCCAGTTATGTTAGTAGACATGTTGAGGTATTAATGTTCTACTACACACTACTAACTACACACTAACGAGATCTTCATATCTGCAGGCCTGAAGAGACTAGAATGTGAAGAAGACCACCACCGCATAGACTTGCTTCAGAGGAATACAGGTATGCCAACACCTGCAAAAATAATAAAAAATAGATTAATAGTGGACAAAATGTCAGTAGAAATCCAATGTAAAAGTTAATATAGCTGTTACAACCACAAATCTAAGTGCAATAATTATGTATCATGATTCAATTGACATAAAATGTACATTTCTTATAAAATAATATCAAATGTGGATATATACGACCTGACGTATATCTTGAATTAAAAAACAAATATCAGAACTGGATTCTCTATACTCAAAAACATACAAAAAGTGTCATTATTTGCTGTTCTACTATGATTGGTTGTTATTTTATCGCCCAATGTCAGACCAGATGGCGGCCATCTTGGATTCGTCCATAATGGCCGCCACAGGGAGAGCCCATGTTGGCTCCCGCAAAAAAATGAATGCTTATGGTCATATCTACCCCTGGTAAAAAAATGGTACTTTTGGAACAAAGAGAACAATCGGGGTGATTTTTTGGATTAAGCCCCCCTGACTAACCTAACGGTGAAAAATTGATGGGAATACCAAAATTTCAATACGTTTAATATGTACATGGGAACCTTCCTGTCTTCTAGTTTTTCAAATAAAATATTGTGGTTCACCCTATCATATGCCTTACTTATATTTAGGAAACAGCTATAAATAGTTGAATTACTGTCAATGTATTTAGATATTGTTTCTTTAAGTACATAGATACACAGGTCAGTTGAGTGGGACCTTTAAAAACCAAATTGATTAGGAGATGTGTATAGGAAATCATTTAATTGGAGTAACAAGAGTTTTTCTAGTAGTTTCGAGAAGCAGGAAGCGACAGCAATAAGCCTGTAATTATTGCTGGACAGAATGTGTCCGTACTTATTATATATATATATATATATATATATATATATATATTTGGGTGGTCCATAAAGTCGAACTCGTCCTTGGTGGAAATCTTGAATCGTCGATTCGATTCATTCAAGCGCCCAGGAGCAATGCATCACGCTCGCTGGATATGCAAGGTCCTGTACTCTATCAAGATGTGGATGTTCCAGCAGCAATTGCAACATCTCACACCGAAAGAGAAACCACGCTTGCAAGACATGAGCATCTTCGCTGTGATAGTCTACCTGAAGGCATGGTTCACTGCTCCGATGGCCGCTTCCGCTCCAGCCAAGGACCTTTGCCTCTTGGAATCATTGAGGTCGTATCCACAGCAGATCTCCAAAGCAGCTAGTCAGAAGTTGGCAGGACAGCTTTGGTACCTCTCTGAGGAAATGATTCCGTTGGCCTTCTTCGATGCCGATGTTCCATCTGCAACGAAACGTCGGATGGTCGCAGCCCTATACAAGAAACAGGGTGGAGAGTAGATTCCAAAGCGTATCAACCGGCCTCTCAGTTCGTCTTTGGAAAGTCTTTTGACGAATTCGATGAGGTTCTTCGAACGACTGCAATTGCCTGCAGGTTTCTTGAACAAAGATCCGGATGAATGGGAAAAAATGGAGAAGTTTCAGGTGGCGATTAGGATTGTGGAAAACCTCAGGGTGGTGAATGACCACGCCGAGCAAGCTGTGGCCCTCGTCCAACAGTACAGCGGCCGCCGCCACACCAAAGACGAGGAGCAGCTGCAGTATCTGCTGCAAGTAGTGTCGGAGCATCGCCGGAAGTTTCCGGATGCCAGAAAAAGCTCTTTGACTGGACGACAATGAGTGGTTGCCAACCATGACAACCCCGTCGTAGAACGGATAGTACTCATCCATCAGCTCGTGGATGGGGGGGGACCCAGAGGTGGTGGAGCTGTAGTGCATACCATATAATACCTATTACAGCGATAGAAGGATAAATTTTGAAACTCGTGAGCGACTCCTAAATATGAAATGATGGAAACGAAAATTTACCTGCAACATTTTTTCGCAGGACCTCACAACTTCAGTGGGTGGGAGCTAGGAAATATTAAAAAAAGTTTCCCCTATATAGTTATGGACCACCCTTTTGTCACTAAAAAGCAGTGGCTCGTCCGGTTATCTCTTATCGTTCCACAAGCTCGTATATTCTTCGAGGCCAAATCAACTAATAACTTGTGGCTTGTAAAAAAGTTATCGAAGAACAATACATGTTTATTGCTATTTTTTACTGGGTACAGCATCTCAGTGACAACACGATATTCCAGAGGAAGGTTTGTATCGCCTTCTTTTCCACAATATATGGAAAAGTTATAAGGATATCCATCACCCCCACAAAGCATCCACATTTTGTATCCAAATCTGATGAGTTTATTTTTTATAAACTGTTTTGAGCTGTGATGACCATGGTAGGTATCATTGATTCATCTGTGCTGAGGAGTTCATGGAAAATCCCGAATTGCTGACAGTTTCTTCGAAGTAAGTCGAGAAGTGGTAGCACTTTTGCCATTTTCGATTCACCTAAGTTAGTTATGAGCTAAATGAATATATCTCTTTATCGACCGAAACCTCTCTCTGCTCATAGTTCTGGCGAATATTGGAGCCTTCATATCATCACTTGTCGACCAATAGTCATTTTCGGAGGGAAGGCAGTGATAGCCACTGAGAAGCAATAAACCTAAGAACCTTCGGATCTCCTCCTCCTCTACATGAAAATTCTTAGCGTTTTTATCTCTCACAGCATAGTGGCCTGCGTATTTCCTCTTCTAGCGGAGGAGGAGGCGGGGTTACCCTCCAAATGCATACGAATGCCCCGGCGTCCTTCTCCCTCTAACGGTGACGATGGCGGCGGCGGTGGTAACACACTTCCAGGCGCGTAACACCCGTCGGCGTTGCCTCCATTTACAGGCAGACTCGCATCCGCATTCTCGGAGGCCAGCGACTCCTCATGCTGAGGAGGGGAGACATTCATTTGAACCTCGTAATGTATTTATTGTACGTCCACCCGCTGGGGGGCGGGGGGGACTCGGGAGTAGGGTTACCATTTCCCTTCCTACTCTCCACATACTTAGACGGGCTTGACGCCCTCTGGACTACATTCGCGTATGATGGCCTTGCCGCACACGCTTTCACCGCATCTAACTCAGAGCGAAATTGTTCTAGAGATAATGTCGTTTTCTGGCTATTAATTACCTGTTGATGTCTCTCTTCTATCAGTGAATTTTTGTCCTCATTATACTGCTTGAAGAGCACTGGTACGTCTACATCATGCATAGATATTACTGGAATTCCATGAAAGTTAGTTACGCAAAAGGTAACGTCACAGTCATCCGTCCGTAAGGGCGACAGTTCCTTCGCGGATTCCACTTCATCGTCATAGAACTCGCGACACACAGAAAGCAGCAAGTCAAATTTCACATGGTCTACTTTGTCCCACACAAAGCAAAGCAAGGGATTCTATAGCAGTCGATTTCCTTCGCGCCTCTCTTCAGACGTCATTATCACAACATAATTAACGGTAAACCAACAAGCTCGCCTTCTCTGGAGAGGGGGAAATGAGATGAGGGAGAGAAAAAGACTCGGGGTATGACCACCTCCCCATATCACTACATGTTAGCAGATATCATCTATACGTCAGGAAGGACGCTCTTTGCAAATATTAACACAATCATTTATTCGCTAAGCTCCTCAAAGTACATACATGCAATCACTGAACGTTCATAAATAAGGATTATAAAATTATAAAATTTCAAGCTAGCATGAATTTACGATTTTTAAAAAGAATTTATTTTTTTTAATTATTGTGATATATAAGAGTAACGATACATACTGGGGAGTTATGTTGTGATAGGTTTACCTTGGAAGTCTTAATGGGAGAATTTGACTTGATTTTTAGATATCGTTCTTGCTTTCTTGCTTTTATTTACACATATGATTAAAATTCAGTCGTTTGTTCGTATGTTTGTTATTTCAAGATCACGGGCACAGATTGTGGCCATGTAGGATGAAAAGTGCCGGATGTCGGTAGAAAACTTTTATGATATTTTTTATGTATTAATATTAGTTAAGTAATGTACATTATCTGACGAAATTGTAAATGTGTAATCTTGGCACGTTCATAAATTTGTTAGAACAATAACACAATGGATCACTGACTTTAACCGCTGTTAATTTTGCACAGAAGAAAGAGTACGAAGCTGACAAGCGTCACCGGCACTGGCACACAAATACAGTGATTCCTTAATTTAAAATTAACTTAAAATTAAATTCCTTTTCCGAAACCATAATATGTTCTTCTCAACTTCGTATTTTCCACATAAATGTAACCAAATTCCATCTCAACTTCAGAAAATGACGAGAATAAATTTCAGCTGACCTTGCGGTCTAAAGGTACTTTATTTTAACAAGTGGATTCGATGAATATGAAACCAAATTTCATGAACCATTCCGTTCTTTTCGATCACCATGAATAAAAAGGAGAATCAAAATTAATCTCTCTCCAATTTTTAATTTCAGAGAGTGGAAAAGGAAACAAAACAAAATTTTAAATTAAATCTGAACCTTGAACAAAGAGGAGAATTTTCTGACCATAAAATAAATACCAACCGCAACTATGGCAATTGAGGTTGTACAGATCAACTTCCATTCATTTTTTACCACTCTCTCCTACGAGCCATAAGAATGACAATTAAAATTAAAAGAATTTTAACTCCGCATTTGAAATTATAACGAGAACGAAATCTCGTATTTGTATGCTTCAGTAAACAATAAACCACTTTGTTTCAAAGATTTAAACACAACGAAAATCTTAAATCTAAAATTTTAATTCTAAATTCTTCGTTACAACTTAAAATATATATTTTTTCTTATCTTTCAATGATCTGTGTTCCTTTACGGATTGAGCGCGTTTCCTTGACCATTCTCTTTCTCCCACCATTAATTTTAATGCGAAATTAAAACCATTTTAAAAATCCCCTCACTCCTATTTTTAAATCAGATTTTTATTATAATTTGTACCATTTTTTATACACAATTACATACACAATTACATACACAATTACATACACAAATTTGTCGGAAACGACAATAAATAAGTATAGGGCATATATATATATAAAACCTTTTGTTACCTTCCGCCCGAATTGTTCATTTTGACGAAGGTCAAGCTTTTCACTCCACCTTAGACCTACAGTTTAACGTGGAATCCAAACCACGCCCCACCAGCAGCCCAGCGTCTTAACCACTAGGCCACCCAGGGTACCCATTTATCTACCAACCACTTCCTTTATTGTGTGGAAGGATGAACAGCTGGGTTTTGTTGCGCGCCGGCTGCCGTCACCGGGTCTCGAACCCGGAGCCGATGAATTCGTAGTCAGCGACGCTAACCACTACACCACCAAGGCGCATTCTACACCACCGAGGCGCCGCCGAGTGTGTGTGTATATATATATATATATATTATGCCAAATAATGAGCCGGAAAATCGTCGTTAATGCCCGTATTTATTCTGCAGGTGGGTTCACTCCGGTAAGATTTACCTCCAAGACCGACATGGAAGAGGGAACGAAGCCCCGTTCGTGGATCGCCAGCAGGATTGGGACTTGATTGGAGGCTTCGAGAACGATACCCACACAGTTCTCACAATGTCCAGACCGTACATCACCTGCGACCAAAACGATCATCCAATCACGGTAAGTTAGTTTTCTGGACAGTGTCTAAGATCTCTAAGATTCATACTGTTTATGTTCGTTTGTTGAAAAGAAGAAAGAGTAGCAATGGAAGGACAGCCTGAAAATTGATTGTAGGAGGCTTGTCTTAATTTTGATTGTTAATAACTTTGCTCCTTGCACACTTTCATGCGTATTCTAGATTGAGATATACGTTTGTAGTCTGTATACATATACATATACCGTAAATGTGTAAAATCTATTTTGTTCTGACAAGAATGTAACGTGTACCGTATACTAGTGACGTATATGTCGGATGTCAAATTTCAGACATCCGCGGATGCAGGATGTTCATGCGTAAATTTATCAGCTTGATAATATGATAGTTTAAATTCATACTTAATTTCTTAATTGACTTTCGATTTTTGGTTAGTTATAAATATTAGATATTCGATAATATTAGATATTAGATGATATTATTTAGTAATTATAATTTTTTTACGTACACTTTTTTTTTTTGGACTAGTTTTCGCCACACAACTGCGTGTTACCAGGATGCGGGACGGGGACCCAACTCGTCTTGCATCCCACCAACCACTTTCCTCAACCACCATCCTTTGGAAAGTAGTGTGCTTAGGACATTGTTATGTATTGTAGCATGAACAATTAGTTATACAAATCCACAACAGACATTGCCAGTTACATTAATGATCAAATGAAGGCTGCACAAGTTTCAGTATTTGAACTGAATGAGGGGCAAATTGTGCTTCAAAAATAGCAATTTCGTAAATAGCACACATCCGCAACATCCGCATCCCGCAGGTGCGGATGCGGGTGTGATATACATCACTACTGTATACCCTTAAAACTCTGTGCATTTTGCTTTCCATCAGTTGCTTCCCGGAAGTTTTATACCATTACTCTCGTTCATAAGTTTTATTTTTTAATAAAATAATATCTTTATGAACTCTAGACACGTTCGGTATAAACCGAATTAAGATTGAAACAAGGAAAACTTCAGGATTTTCATGTACGTCTTAAACATGCGTATATATGCGCGCCTTGGTGATGCAGTGGTTAGCATTGCTGACTACGAATCCTCTACAGTAGTCGATTCGATTTCAGTTTGATTCCCGGCTCACCCAGTTGTTCATTCTTCCATACAAGAAGAAAAAAATTGGTTGATAGATAAATGGGTATCCCGGATAGCCTGGTGATTAAGACGCTTGACTGCTGATCGGGAGGTTGTGAAATCGAGTCTGGGCGATGATTTTATAATTTTTGTCCACCCGTGATAGATCTTAACTCGAATTCCACGTGAAACTGAAACAAATTTAATTACAGCACACGGTCATGCGAACAACATTTGCACAATACGAGTAGCTTTTCCATCTTAAAGGATAAAGGCATGGTCAAGATTTTGAAAAATTAAAATGAAATTTACTTAAAGTCGATAAAGATGTGGAAAAAGTTCGTTTTCGCAGATGAGGATTAGATTGCTTCGAAACGTGTTGAGCAATGTTCATTTCAAGTCTTCTACGCGGTTACGGAAAAACTACAGTCCCTTCTATCTCTTCTATCTGGTGATAGTGACACGTGGCACAATACTCTTATACAAATTAACTGCAGAACAGTCTGCTTTAATCTGTTTAAGTAAAGGCAAGAAATGATTCTCAACAATGGATATGTTCAAAGAAGAATTGAGACATCTCCCCAAGGGCATCAGATCAATCTTTCCAGCATTTCAAATCACTTCTTACCCCATTAGTCTGGAACCATCGAGTTTGACTTCAAACAAAGTTCAAGTTTCATCACTTATTTCCTAACATTCGTCCGAAAAAAAATGCTATATTTCTCTATACGATCATGACCCATTGGATTCTGTAACCATAGTTTTTCGATGGGCCACATGTCCATTGTAGTTTATACAAATAGCGCGTAGCCGTTCAATGTGACAAGTTTACATATTTTTTGATGTTCCCAAACCCTGTGCGACCAACTTTAGCTGGCGAGCGAGATCTCTTCTTTTTCCTGAAACCATGTTGGTGTTTCTCTTGAATGGTTGACTTCTCGTATATTTGTCTTACGGAAAGATTTCGAACTATCTTCCTTTTACTGAAATCACAGTCTCTTTGTCCGCTCACGCGTTCAAGAGTACCAACTGTGCAACCGTTAGCAATCTCCCTTGACACCCTAAGCTTTTTCTTTGTAATCTGAATGAAGGCCCGCGCATAAATTTGGTTGGGCCTATTCATTCGTTTTCCTGAGTGTTTCTTTTCTTCTGGTGACGTACCGTCAGTTGGGGTAATTGAGTCCATTCCGTTTTTCCAACTATTTTTTGTTCTGAATCCATATAGATCAGAAAATATGTTTTCAAACCAGGGTAAGTTACAAACTCCCGATCTCCCCATGATTCAGAACAGAAAATACGAGGAAAAACGGAATTGCCTCAATTACCTCGCGCGACCTCAATTACCCGACTAACGGTATCGAATAAGGAATAATAGAAAACTCTGAATTGCAAACAAGACTAATTAAAACAAAATGCTACAAAACCTATTCCATGAGAGTGAATTTGACTGATTAACTGAAACCATTATTTTAATTTTTTAAAATTGGACAACGGTTCTCAATGTTGGCGGGTCTCACTTTAATAGCGACGCGGGATATACGTTTATATCACAATCACATTTATACATTTCGCTTTATTCTTATGCACTGTTTGATCTAGTTTTTAAGAGTGAGGCACAAGGGACTGGGATTCAATAGATCTAACTTGATCCTGAAGTCGCATTCGACTCGCCTCTTGAGAAACTGGCCTGCCAAGGCGTTCAATTTAAAAAGTAGTGAGCAGATACCTCTTTTTACAATACTTAGTTAATTCGTAATTATTAATTACAATAATGTTATGTATATGTATATATATGTGTATACCTATATACATTTTAACTGCAAACAACACCACAGTATAATTAATGTAAAGAACGACGCTTGTGTAGAAGAGCGTTCCGCACAAGATGAAGAGGGAGAACGAACAAATGAAAAATGAGGTACCACCCGGGAATCGAACCAGGGATCATCCGATTGCCGGTCAGATATGCTATCCACTACACCAGGGATTCCCAAAGTGGTCTGTACAGACCCCCAGGGGTCTGTAGGAAGCTTCCAGGTGGTCTCTAAGCTTTTGGAAAAATAGTAACATTAACTATATTAAAATAAATTTCCATTAATTTTTTTTTCTTATACCAAAATCTGTCCGCACATTAATAATTGCCGTACACCTTTCATCTGGCCACATCTGGCATTTATCATTTGGCAGAGAAATCGACTTGACCTTGAAAATAATGGCGATTTGAGATTGAAACTCACTAATCTGGAACCGAATATTCCTTCACTTTTAAATGCCCATGAACCTCACCCTTCACACTAGACATTCGGTAAGTGTTTATTAAACTGGTTTAATGAGCGTAGAGTGTTTAATTTTACATTAATTTAAAAGCTATCTATGTTTATGAAATATACTATAGTTTGTAACTGAATTCATAATTTTTTTTTTGGGGGTCTATGTCCGTACGGAATTAATATTTAGGGGTCCTTGGTGGTAAAAGTTTGGGAACCCCTGCACTACACCATGGACCTCGATCAGTCAGAAGTCGTAATTCTCCTACATACGAGCAGAAACCACTGCCCTAATCTTGTGCGGAACTCTCTTCTACACAAGCGCCGTTCTTTACATTAATTATACTGTGTGTTTGCAGTTAAAATGTATATATGTACGGCATGCGAAGGTGCCCCCTCAAGGCATTGGTTTCTGCTCGTATGTAGGAGAATTACGACTTCTGACTGATCGAGGTCCATGGTGTAGTGGATAGCATATCTGACCGGCAATCGGATGATGCCGGGTTCGATTCCCGGGTGGTACCTCATTTTTCATTTGTTCGTTCTCCCTCCTCATCTTGTGCGGAACGCTCTTCTACACAAGCCTCGTTCTTTACATTAATTATACCATGTGTTGTTTGCAGTTAAAATGTATATATGTACGGCATGCGAAGGTGCCCCCTCAGGGCATTGGTTTCTGCTCGTATGTAGGAGAATTACGACTTCTGCCTGATCGAGGTCCATGGTGTAATGGATAGCATATCTGACCGGCAATCGGATGATCCCGGGTTCGATTCCCGGGTGGTACCTCATTTTTCATGTGTTCGTTCTCCCTCCTCATCTTGTGCGGAACGCTCTTCTACACAAGCGTCGTTCTTTACATGAATTATACTGTGTTGTTTGCAGTTAAAATGTATATATGTACGGCATGAGTAGGTGCCCCCTCAGGGCATTGGTTTCTGCTCGTATGTAGGAGAATTACGACTTCTGACTGATCGAGGTCCATGGTGTAGTCACTACACTGTAGTGGATAGCATATCTGACCGGCAATCGGATGATCCCTGGTTCGATTCCCGGGTGGTACCTCATTTTTCATTTGTTCGTTCTCCCTCCTCATCTTGTGCGGAGCGCTCTTCTACACAAGCCTCGTTCTTTACATTAATTATACTGTGTTGTTTGCAGTTAAAATGTATATATGTACGGCATGCGAAGGTTCCCCCTCAGGGCATTGGTTTCTGCTCGTATGTAGGAGAATTACGACTTCTGACTGATCGAGGTCCATGGTGTAGTGCAGGGGTTCCCAAATTGGTGTTCCGCGGAACACTTGTATACCGTGAGAAGTGTTCCGCGGAACACAATTTGGGAACCCCTGGTGTAGTGGATAGCATATCTGACCGGCAATCGGATGATCCCAGGTTCGATTCCCGGGTGGTACCTCATTTTTCATGTGTTCGTTCTCCCTCCTCATCTTGTACGGAACGCTCTTCTACACGAGCGTCGTTCTTTACATATATATATATATATATATATATATATATATATATATATACCTTACCTTACAACCTTATAAAGGTTCCGCGCGATGATTTCCCATTTCGCGAAGGTCAAGCTTGTCGCCCCTCCTCTCAAAAAAGGGACCTGTCAGAAGTGGGATATATATATATATATACACACACACACACACCACCTCGTTGATGTTCCGTGTGTTGGTCTCTCTTCACACGAAGGTCAAGCTGGCGGGCCCATCTCTAGGCCTGGCTTGGTGGAGGAGCGAGTTGCTTTCTTGCGCGCTCCACCGCATATAGCCAGGTAAACTCGGCTCATCTGGTACTGTCCTGAGCCAGACATCTAGTCTTCTCTTGAAGACTTCAACTTTGACCCCTGTAACGTTTATGAGGTCTTTGGAAGCTGGTTAAAAAGTCTTGGGGCCCCTTGACAAGTGACTACCAAGCTATTTTCCTCCAGTGTTGAAGAGGTCCATTGTCGGGCCTTTAATTTGGGGACACTACACATTCTGCCTTTCCTATTTTCCAGCGTTGTTTGAATGGTAATTGGGTTTAGTTTGAAGTTTGGTAACAGTTTTTCGATCATTTTTCCATATGTAGATTATGGTGTACCACTGTACCTCTCTCTTCTTCTTTCCAGGGAGTACAGATTTAGTTTACGTAGTCTTTCCCAGTAGTTGAGCTCTTTGCAGCCATCAGTCTTTGCTGTGAAATGTCTGAGTTTCTTCTAGTCTACTAGTTTCTTCCTTTTTATATGGGGACATCAAGACTGAGCAGTATTCAAGTTTTAGTATGATCAATGTTTTTAGCAGGGGAATCATTATTGTCCTATCCCTTCTTTTGAACGTTCTTAGTACCTGTCCCCAGGTCCGGCGCCAGCCTATTTGGCGCCCTTAGCAGGACTGCAGCTGGCGCCCCCACCCGCCTCCCACTTCACGATTGGGTTTGCCCACAAAGTAATCAAGGTACCATATTGAAGAAACTATTTGCCTTACACTGATCTATTTTAATTTGCTAATACATACATTTATTATAAAATTATAAAATCATTTCACAGTTCAAGAAAGTGTCATGACCAATCAAAACAGCGAGTAAAGCGAGGCATATGTAGTAACAAATCAGAACGCTCAAAAGTGCTAAAATATGCGTGCAAAAAGGACATATCTACTGTTTTTTCCAAGCAAGAAGGGCATATGTCACATAAAAACAGTTATTCGCTTATTGACGACTCCCGGAACTCATATTAAGCCGTAAATAAGCCGAGTCGCTTATTGACGACTCCCGTCTGTGCGCGCAACATTTTTAAATCGCTTATTTACGACTCCCGTCCCTAAAGGGTTAAAGGTCGTGATAGTGAAAGTTCTATAATGACCCAATAAGATGAATAAGTTAATTATGTAAATATCAGTCAAGCTAAACTGGTGTACATACGTCGTACAACCTTTCATCATTTGTCTATACTTCTCATTCCTTCATTATTTTTTTCATGTTGTTCTTACATAATACTATCAGACGTGCACAGGGCGGGAGGCGCTGGCGCCCCCCAGATCTTTGGCGCCCTTAGCATTTACTAACCTCGCCTAATGGAAGCGGCGGCCCTGCCTGTCCCGCTACTCTTTTTGCTCTGTTTATCGCTATCTGATTTTGTGTTTCGAATTTCGCATCATCGGTCATTATTACCCCTAGATCGATCGCTTTCGTGCTTCTCTGAATTTCCTGTCTATTTGGAGCATAATATGCAGTCTGTTTAAGTTCCTCACTTCTACCATATCTCAAGAGCTGAAAGTTCTTGGTGTTAAATGTCATATTGTTGTTTTCTCACCATTTGTATATTTTGTTCGTGTCCCTCTGCCAGGCCTCCACTTCATTTGCATCTCTGATTTTTCTTCTGATCTTTGTATCGTCTGCAAAGGATGTTACTATACTGTTGCTGTTTACTCCGCTGTCTATGTCTGTTAGCGTGATAATGAACAGGAGTGGGGCCAGTACTGTACCTTGTGGTACTGAGCTGCGTACTTCCGATTCTGATGATGATAATTATATACACCTTGAATTTTGACGACCTGTAGACGTTCTCTGAGGAAATTGTAGATCCATTTTCCCACTTGCCTGTTATTCCCATATATTTAATTTTATGTGCTATTATACCATCATCACATTTGTCGAAAGCTTTAGCAAAATTCTTGTATATGACATCGTAGTTGTCATTGCCTTCCAGTGCATCTAGGGTATTGTTGTAGTGCTCTATTAATTGTGATAGGCATGATCGACCTGATCGGAATCCGTGCTGATTTTCGTTGAATCTTTCTAGTGTCTCCAAGAAATCGTAAATTTTCTCTCTAACTATTCTTTCAAATACTTTGGTGAGGTGGGACGTCAATTACACTGGTCTAGAGTTCTTTGCTTGAGATTTGTCCCCTCCTTTATATATAGGGACACCTTCTGACAATCTCCCTCTCCGTTTTGTGCGAATTGCTTGCTTTAACTCATTCCGAAGCATGTCAGAATACAAATAATGATAATGATAACCTTGAACATTATCTAAAGCGTGGAACTACAGTAAGAAGTGCATGCTTCGGAATGAGTTAAAGCAGGCAATTCGCACATAACGGAGAGAGAGATTGTCGGAAGGTGTTATTCTGTTACACGACAATGCGCGCACTCATACCGCTGCACAGACTAGAAAATGCCTTCAAGAACTTAAATTTGAAGTTCTTGACTATCCAGCCTACAGTCCAGACCTGGCACCTTCGGATTTTTACCTGTTTGGACCACTAAAAGACGCTTTGAGAGGTCAGCGATTCCAAGGCGATGATGACTTGAAGGAGGCGGTGCATGACTGGCTAAGCACACAGCCAAAAGCATTCTTTTGTGATGGCATTAGGAAGCTTGTAAATCGCTGGACTAAGTGTATTGAGAAACAGGGAGACTATGTTGAGGAGTGATGTTTATGATCTATCAGATGTGAAAATAAAAAGTGCGGATACTTATTGAATTACCCATATATATATATATATATATATATATATATATATATATATATATATATATATATATATATATATATATATGGTTATACTCTGTTTATAATTTTTGGAAAATATAATGAGTTTTGAGAAGGCGGAACTGAAAATTAAAATCATTGCTTTCTTTTTTCTTCTCTTTTGGCTCAAGTCCAACAGAAACACAAGGAAATGGAGTCATGTTTTCTTTGCTTTCTCTTGTCATAATTTTCCATATATATATATATATATATATATATATATATATATATATATTGTGTCCCAAAACTAATATACCCAAAACGAATCTTAATTATGTCTATTAGTTGAGATAGGAGCAACATCCAAATGACATTATATTTTGAAGGCTAGTAAGTTTTAGTTCATTCAGTTAATAAACTTGTACATGTCTTCCGTCATTAGCTATAATTAATCTTATTCTTTATTCAAATTTTGAAAACACATTTTCCATTCATCTTCACGGATGAACATGACAGCATCACGGATACCATGTTTTAGATCCTGAAGGTCCCTGGATTTGCTATGGTAGACATTTTTGTTTTCAAAACACCCCAAAGTTAGAAGTACAAAGGGGATAAATCGTGAGAGCGAGCGGGCCATTTTGTAGGTCCTCCGCTACCAATCCAACGCCCTGGAAATGTTTCGTTCAAAAATATTCGAACGTTTCGAGCAAAATGTTTTGATGCTCCATCTTGTTAGAGGGTTGTTCTTTGTAATAAGCAGGAAGTTCTTCGCAACTGTGGAATAAAAACTCCTCCAGCATCTTTAGGTACGAACCGCCAGTTACAGTTCGTTCGTCAAAAGAAAAATAAGGTCTATAGACGCGAGAACGTAACAAAGCACACCGGACATTTACTTTAGGAGAATACCTCTCATGTTTATAGGTTTTATGTGGGTTGTGTTCACCCCAAATCCTACAGTTATGACGATTTACTTTCCTGAAATATGGAGTGTACCCGCGTCACTAAAAACGAGATTTGGTAGAAAGTGTTCATCTGAGTATATCCTTTCGATTAAATCATTACCGGCGTTTATTCTGGTTCCATAATCTTCCTCTAAAAGTTGTTGGAGCACCTGCACTTTCTAAGCTTTAAAATGCAACTCTTTATGAAGGATTCTATGAACAGAGGATCGCAGTATGTTCGGCTCAGTCTCTCCTCTCCTAACTGACTTCTTAGGGTTTTGGTAAATGCTTCACAAACAAACTCCATTCATTGTTTTAAGGAATTTGTTTCGCCTTCCCAACACGAATATGGAGAAATATGTGCAGCGACTCGAAATTCGGATGTTTTAGATTTAATTTTGAAAAATGACAGTGAACTGATAATAAATAAAAATTTAACGCAAACAAACTTTTCTGATCACTAACTAATCGATATACAAATAAAATCCGAATTCATAAGACCAAAAATTCGTCCTTAGGAGGCAGAAAGAATATTTGAAAGATTACATATGAATTCAGTGAAAGTAGATTAGGCAAGTACAAATTCAGAATGGGAATAGATTGGGAACTGTTACTTCGCGAAAAAACTCCAGAAGAAGAAATACTACTTTACAAACCATAAACATATCCACGGATGCAAAACTGAAGGAAGGAGACTCAAGGTAGAAAATGTTACACGAACTAGAACTGGACCTAAAACACTTACCCTGTTCATCCACAATACAAACGACGATGAAGTCAAGGTAGCAGAAAACATAGAGTAACTCAAAGTACTTTTACGCCTTTGCGAAAAAAAATGTAAAGAAGGTCTGTTAAAAGATAGAGTAAATGAATACACAAATACCCAGAAGAGATGAGCGAGTTGCTTAATGGACTATTCAACTCGGTGTTCAGTACCCCTAAGCCTGATATGAAAATGAAAATCCGGCTGAATTCTTTGAATCCGATACGAATCAGTTAAGCACAAGTATGGACACCAGCGCCGGCTCTTCCGTTACGCAGATCACGCAGTGCGCGAATGATTGACAAAAATAAAAAAAATTGGCCAAGTTTTTATTTTTTTGAACTCTTGCAGCGCCATTCATTTTATTTCCATATAAAATCTAGCAATTTTTGTTGTTGTTAAAATCATAAAAATTAAAATGTAAACAAACGCCTAATGTGTGCCATCAGATCTGCCATCTCAGAAGATGACTGCACTGGAATTGTTGACTTACATACACGAGAAGCAGCTGATACAGTTGTATCCAAACCTATGGATTGCTCTCAGAAATGCAGTCACTCTTCCAGTGACCGTAGCCACAGCTGAAAGGAGTTTCTCTAAGTTGAAGCGAATTAAAACGTCTGAGTGGCTTGTCATCATGAGCATCAATCGAGAAGTAGGTCGGAAGCTGTACTACAGGGTGTTTATAAAGTCCCTATCTATTTCAGTGAAATAGTAGCAAAAAGGGTAAATTTCAATAACAATAAAATAGAAGGCATACATTTCATGAATACTTAAGCATATGATTCCACATGAACACCATCAGTATCTCTACTAGGGATGTCACGGGTACCCGACCCGATCGGGTATTGTACTACTCGATGATACCCGATCCGATCGGGTAATTGCTAAAAAATCGGGTACCGGTAGTAAAAACCAAATTCTAATTTAATTTTAATTTTATTGTTTTGCAGGTTTTCTTTATATATTTTTTTTATAATATTTTTTAATAAAACATTCAAAATGGCAAATCGTAGTATGGTTTGGGACGATTTTGTCCTTGATAAATTAGATAATAGTAAAGCCAAGTGCTTGAACTGCACACAGTTAATAAGTCGCGGTACTAAACCAACAAATTTTGGAACGTCTTCAATACCCGATTGGGTACCCGTACCCGATCGGGTATTACACTTCGGGTACCCGTACCCGATTACCAGGTAAAAGCGCTACCCTTTGCATCCCTAATCTCTACAGCAGGGGTTCCCAAATTGGTGTTCCGCGGAACACGTGTATACCGTGAGAAGTGTTCCGCGGAACACAATTTTGGAACCCCTGCTCTACAGAGTTCGAATCTGTCAGCAGCGGAACACATTTTGGAGCATGACAGGGGTTATTTTTGTAACTGCTGTTACGATACGAGCACGTAAATCTTGCAGATCTGTAACCCTCATTTGATAGACGTTTGATTTGATAAAGTTCCATGCAAAGAAATCCAAGGGCGTTAGGTCAGAAGATTGAGCCGCCCAGGGCCTGTTGCCTCCACGTCCGATCCACCGATTTGGTAATCGTTCATTTAGGTACTCCCGAACAATGTTTGTGGAATGACAAGGTGCCCCATCTTGATGAAACACGTCGGTGTTTAAAATGCCATCTGAATGAAGCTGGGACATTTACGTGCTCGTATCGTAACAGCAGTTACAAAAATAACCCCTGTCATGCTCCAAAATGTGTTCCACAATGCTGCCGACAGATTCGAATTTTGTAGAGATACTGGTGGTACTCATGTAGAATCATATGCTTAAGTATTTATTAAATGTATGCCTTCTATTATATTGTTATTGAATTCTACCCTTTTTGCTACGTTTTCACTGAAATAGATAGGAGAGAAAGGTTTCGAATGTATGTGATATATTTTCTTACCATTTCTTACCAGGCGCCTGGTAGACCTAAAGCGGTCTGTCAGTTGGGAGATTCCTCCATGCCTCACGATCTCCACACATCAAGTTCGCTCGTTGGAGACTGATTCCACACTTCTCGACAGCACTCTTGATGTTATCCATCCATCGGATCTTGGGTCTTCCAACTGGTCTTCTGTTTTGAGGGGCCCATTCCAGCATTCTTCTTGCTGTCCTTTCCATCGGCATTCGTTGGACATGCCCGTACCATCTCAGTTGGTTCCTCTCAATATTCTCATTAACCGAAGTTACACCCAATCGCCTTCTTATTTCAGTGTTCCTTATTTTATCCAATCTACTTACTCCTTCTATCAATCTCAGGACCCTCATTTCAGCTGCTTGCAGTTTTCCCCTCGTCCTTGTGGTTAGGGCCCAAGTCTCGCTGCCGTATAGTAAGATTGGTTTCAATATTGTTGAGTATATACGGTATGCATCTTTACCTTTTTAGGGATGTTTTGATCTTTCAATAGGGGGTACAGGAAGGAAACATTTCTACCATATTTAGCAATTCTTTCATTCACCTCTGCATCCATACCCGCATTATTTGCTATCACACTACCAAGGTATTTAAATGTGTCCGTCTTTTTCATTTCCCTTCCCCTAACAAAGATTCCATCTTCGTTCGCTCCCCTCGTTACCACCATATATTCAGTTTTATCATAATTCAGTTTCATTCCATACTCCCTCAATCTCTCATCCCACCTCTGCATAATTCTCTCCAGGGATTGTGTTGTGTTAGTCCCAACAGCCACACCATCAGCATATCCAAAAATTTCTTTTTCTTCAATTTTCTCAGTTATGTGTTTCATAACCCTGTTGATGTAGGCAATAAATAAAATGGGTGACAGAACACTCCCTTGTTTAACTCCTGTACTTACATCAAACCACTCCTCCGACTCCACCACCGTGCTCTGGGAGACCCTATAGGTGCTCATTACTGCTCTCATAAGCTTGGGTGGCGCACTCTCACTCAAAACCACCCACAGCTTCTCCCTAGGCACACTATCAAATGCCTTCTCCAGATCCAAAAAATATATGAAGCGGTCCAAATTGAATTCTCGGCTCTTCTCAAGATATTGTCTTATGGCTGAAATTTGATCTATAGTACTCCGGCCTGCACGAAAGCCACATTGATACTCCAGTAACCCAGGTTCCAGTATGTTTCGTATTCTATGTTCCAAAATCCTTTCATATATTTTCTCCACATGACACATCAAAGATATGCCACGGTAGTTTTGACATTCCTGCTCACTTCCCTTCTTTTTATATAGGACATATAATTGCTCTGCCCCATTCTGCCGGTACAATTCCCTGCGACCACACCACCCGGAAAATGCTTAGCAGCCAGTCCACAGCAGGATCACCAGCTGCTTTTAGTGTTTCTGTGACAATTGCATCCGGCCCGGGAGCTTTATTATTCTTCATCCTCTTTAGTGCTTGAATAACCTCCTCTCTAGTGATCTCTCTGTCCCTCTCATGCTCCTCATGATTTACCCGCTCCTCCCGTCTCACCTCATCATATTGGTTCTCGTTATTCAAAAGCTGTCTAAAGTGTTCGTTCCAACGTGCGGCCACCTCGCTTTTATCAGTGAGGACTTCACCATGTGCATTTTTAATTGCCACTGTTGTTTTCTTGTTTTCTCCATTTTTATACTTCTTAGCCATGCTATACAGTAACTTCTTCGAGCCTTGAAAATCCTCTTCTAAGTCTCTACCTATTTTCTCCCACACAGAGCGTTTCGCTCTTCTTTTAACCTCGTTGTTGTGGTTTCTCATTTGGACATATTCTTGCCTTGTTTGCTTATTTCTGTCCTTAAGCCATCTCCTAAAAGCACGCATCTTATTTGTCACTGCCTCCTTTACCTCCTGGGTCCACCATGCCGTCTTTTTCTTTTTTGACCCACCAACTACCCTTTCTCCAATCACCTCTCGCTATATTCCTTCCATCTCCTAAATTCAACCCAAACCTCCTCCACTATTTCCATAGTTACCCTTTGTCCGAAAGCCTCCCCAGTTCTAGGTCTAATCTCTTCCAGTTTTTCTGGTATATTCTCCGTGCACACTCTTCTCCTTCTAGGCTTTTTTATATTTTTTGGTACTGGAAGCAACATTTTGGCTTTAACAAGTCTATGATCCGAGTCAAAAGACACAGATGGTACTACTATTACATCTTTCACCAATGACTTTTTATCCATCACAATAAAGTCTATCTGAGACTTCTTATCATAATTTCCGGTTCTACTCTTCCATCCATACCACGTATAGAGATGTGATTCCTGGTGCTTAAAAAATGTGTTCATTATAGTAAGAACATTTCTTGCACAAAAATTTACCAGCATTTCCCCTTCCAAATTTCTCTCCCCCACACCAAATGCCCCGATCACGTCTTCATTTCCGGTTCGATCTCCACCCACATGGCCATTTAGGTCTCCCATCAAAATTCTTTGTCCATAAGGCAGCCCATCTATCATTCCCTGAAGATCCTCATAAAAAGTTACCTTTTCCTCCTGTGATCTTCCACTCTGCGGTGCATATGCCTGGATTACCGATAGTCTCTCTCCGTTTAGGCTCAGGGTCACTCCCATCAATCTCTCACTCTTCATTATCACTCCAACAATATGTTCAGAAAATCGGGGGGACAGTATAATTGCCACACCCGATCTGGTATCCTCTTCTCTGCCCTTGTATATGCACTTATAATCATTGTGCAGTACCTTTGTTCCTTCACCTCTCCATCTGGTTTCTGCGATTCCCATAATATATATAGATTTCGATTCCATGAACTCAACTATTTCTTCGCCTTTATCTCTAAGTGTTCCGACATTTATTGTATCAATTCAAAAGAAAGTCCGTTTTCGCGCAAAAGTCGTAACCGTGGTCCGTCCGTTCTGAGGCTCTCTGCGTTGTACTTGAGCAAAAGAAACCACCAGAGGCTTGCTAGGCCTTTCCTGGCTTGTTCGAAACTACTAATTAGTACCTTCCGGATGCCTATTGCACCCCGCAAATTACAGAAATCTCCTTCCAGATTTCCAGGCAGACATTCCAGTCGGTTTAAGCTGCTATACCTCGACAAGGTTACGTAATTTCTTGTCCTGGTAGGGTAAGGCTCCAGGACCGTAGCAGTATGTGATATATATAGCTATCTATATATACATATCTATATATGTGATATATATATATATATATATATATTACACAAACTCAGAATGGTTCCCTGAGAACATTATATGTTAAACAGTCTGTGTTTAACATATATATATATATATATATCTGAATAAACTTTAGATTTTTGTATATTTAACTGTATCTAAACCATTTTATTGTGCGAAATATATATATATATATATATATATATATATATATATTATATATATATATATATATATACCGGGTGCGGCAAAAATAACGCCCTTTTAGTTTATTCTCTTTTATTGAAGGAAATAAATTATTACGGCATTTTAAGAGAAATAATAAGGTTTTTAAGAAAACTACAGCATTTTAAGAAAAATAATAAGTACTTTCTCAGTAAAAACTAAAAAATAACTGGAATTTAATTAATTTTGTGGTTGGCTCAATACACCTTAAAAAAATGTACTCTACATACATTTACTAACCTAATGATCATGTTCAAAATGCTCCCCTTGGTGTTCAATACAACACTGAACCCTACCAGCAACACTTCTACAAACCTTTTGACACATTTCTACGTTAATTGTAGTAAATTTTTCACGAATTGTTTGTCTTAATTCAGGAAGTGTTTTCGGTTTGACCTTGTAAACAAGATCTTTCAGTACACCCCACAAGAAAAAGTCAGGTGGTGTTAGGTCTGGCGATCGTGCTGGCCACTCAATTGCTCCACGTCGTCCTATCCACCTCCCTTCGAAATTTAAATTTAACCATTCCCTAACGAGTAACCCATAGTGGTGGGGTGGCGCACCACCCTGTTGAAAGTAAATTCCATTCTGATTTCTAACTCTCGGCCAGAATTCAATTTGCAGCATTTGTAAATAATTATCTTGATTAACAGTACTATCAAAGAATATCGGGCCTATTATTCCCATGGAAGAGATGGCTGCCCAAACTGTCACTCCTGGTAGGTTAACGTCTTTTTCCAAGATAACATGTGGGTTAACATCGCTCCAGTACACACAATTATGGCGATTGATATGCCCGTTCAATTTGAATGTTGCCTCATCTGACCACCATATCTTATCAAGAAAGGTCTCATCTTCATTGACTTTATTCAGGAAATTTTCGCAAAACTCTAATCGTCTATCTGCATCTCCATCATGCAAGCTCTGTAACACGCGAGGGATGTAAGGCTTCATCTTGTTCTTCTTTAAGAGTCTACGGACACTTCTGTCACTGATACCCAACTCTGTAGAAAGACGTCTACTGGATTTTTGAGGAGTGTACAACAATGATTCTCTTAATTCATCGGACTTTTCTAAGGTTGTTGCTGAAACTGGCCTCCCTGATCTTGTGGCATCACTTACGCTTCCGGTTCTTTCAAATTTCCTAATTAGACTTGTGATATTGTGGCTCTGCACTTGTCGAATGTTAAATTCTTCTGATAACAAACGAGCGGCTTTAGCTCCATTGTTATTGCTTTGGTAATAATGTTTAACTGCTTTCACTCTTTGTTCTCTCGTCAATCGCAAGGCCATATTTATTCAGAATTTCTGTAAAAATAAAAGAAACAAAATGATACAATATAAAACTAAAAAATTATACTGTATAAAACTATAAAGATACAATTATTAAAAGGGCGTTACTTTTGCCGCACCCGGTATATCCTTTGCAGATGACACAAAGATCAGTAGAAAAATACGAAAACCAGAAGACATAGGATCTCTACAAACCGACATAAACAAAATTTACAAGTGGACGGAAGACAACAATATGAAGTTTAACACCGAGAAATTTCAGCTATTACGGTACGGAAAAAGAGAAGACCTAAAGTCCATGGAATATTATACCCCAAATGGACAGGAAGTCCAGAGAAATTCCAGAGCAAAAGATTTAGGGGTTGTAATGACAGATGATGCGAAATTTGAAACACAAAATAAGATAGCAGTAAACAGAGCAAAGAGAATAACGGGTCTGATATTGAGAACTTTTAAACGAAGGGATAGGAATGTAATGATCCCCCTACTGAAAACCCTGATAATACCCAAACTGGAATACTGCTCGGTCCTAACATCCCCATATAAAAAAGAAGACATTAGACAGCTGGAGGGGATTCAAAGAAGTTTCACAGCCAAGATCAATGGGTGCAAAGAACTAAATTACTGGGAAAGGTTACGAGAACTAAACCTATATTCACTGGAAAGGAGAAGAGAGAGATACACCATTATTTACACTTGGAAAATAATGGAGAAACTAGTCCCTAATCTTACTCTGAATCCCATAACTCCCCAAACAACGGTGAAAGGTAGAAACGGTAGACTGTGTCGTATTCCCAAATTGAAGGCGAGACAGGGAACATCCTTAACCCTGAAAGAAAATAGTTTTGTAGTGAGAGGACCAAAACTATTTAATCAGCTGCCCAAAGACCTAAGAAACACGAAGGGAGTTGCAGTGGAAATCTTCAAAAGAAGACTTGACGCCTGGCTCAGAACAATCCCCGATGAGCCGGGCGTACCTGGCTATGTGAGGTGGAGAGCGCAAGAATCCAACTCACTACTTCACCAGGCCAACTCGAGAGGAGGGGCGACACGCTTGACCTTCGCGAAATGAGAAATCATCACGTGGAACCTTTGTAAGGTTGTAAGGTATATATATATATATATATATATATATATATATATATTATATATATATATATATATATGGAGCTATTGAAGAATAGGGACCCCAGCCTTCTTTAGTTAGGCTTATAAGGCTAACTAACGAAAATATCACGACCGAACCTAACCAATCGTTAGGTTAACTGTACGCCCTTGACGATTGGTTAGGTTAGGTTATGATATTTTCGTTAGTTAGCCTTATAAAGCTAACTAAAGAAGGCTGGGGTCCCTATTCTTCAATAGCTCCATATATATATATTATATATATATATATATATATATATATATATATTAGGGTGTCTCTTATTGGGTAGTCAAAAATTGAAATGTTGAATTATTTTATCTGCGCCCCCTAAAATAGTTCCATTTAGCATAAAAACTAAAACTTGAAAGTTTGACACAAATTGGCTCATATTTAGGGGTCGCCCCCGGCTAATAAAAATGGTGACCATGGCATAATAGTTCCTGACATATGATTATGCTCATTATACACATAATTCCTTCCTTCTTTTTTTAGTTTGATTCGTTTTTATAAGTATAGGCCTTCTTATTTATCATTGATCCTTTTCTAACCTATCCTTGATGTTGTTATAATCCATCCTTTGGTCCTCAATCCTTCTTTATCCCAATCCTTTTTCTCCTATCCAAAATCCTTCCTGGCTCTTTTTTTATATACAATCAGCAATGAAGCATTGCTACAAAAAAAAACCATTAGTTTATTATATAGAGATAAATTCAAAATGCCAGTGCTATTTACATACTTTAATTACTTTAATTAGCATTATTTCCTTATACAACATTTATTTAATATACAATGATTATACAATATGGTGTATTTTAAGGTGCGACCTCATTGATGGTTATTTTTTTAGAAGAACAGTTTTTGATGGAACTGGGTGACTCTGGCAGTGTTTTGCAACAGTTTGGAGCAGGAACTGGAGCTGCTCTTCCCCCACTGTCAATTTCTTATTCAGCTCTTGAACTAAAGCTACTGCACGTTCTGCCCGGTCATTTACAACAGATAGAGCTGCAACAATAGCTCTGGCCCTTAAATATTCACAGTTGGATGTCCAAGTGCTCGGTGCCTTGTTCAGAAATCCTTCTGGCAAATTCAGCTTAGTAAAGAATTCTCTAGTATTTCTTGTAACAAGTTGGTGTAGTCCTTCACCAGAGCAGAAAGTCGATTCAGGAATCCGAGGACGCTTGGGTGGTCTATCAGTGGACTCATCTTCTAATGCCTTTACCATGCGTTTCTTTACATCTGTAGTAATTCGCTCATCAAAGAAAGCAAGACCAACTGCTTCTTCAGACAGGTACCATAAGTGGGTGAGAGCTTTTTTGTAGTTGCATCAGAAATCTTTTTGTTAGGATAATTAATCAATGACCTCATAAGGAGCCAGTCATTAAATGGGGTTTCAATAGGGAGTGAGGATGTTGTCCAAGCCTTCATATAGATGAGAACAGAAAAAAGGGAAAGATCTCGAATTCCTCGTTCTTCAGTCTTAGTCATCTTGAACTGGTTTCGAAAAAGCCACATCTTGATAGAATAGAGCGCTTTGGACATCCAGCGAGCTCGATGCATGGCACCTGGTGCACGAAACTTGATGCCTTTATTGGGGACACCTCCAAGAAAGATGTTTTTCTCTCTGTGGAGGTGCATAAAATAACCAAAAGCTTGCCTATATGGGGGCAGCTTTGAGCCTTTAATATCATCTACTGTAGATCCGAGCAAATAGAATGGTCTTCTTGTATTCATCTGCAAAATAAGAAAACAAAATATTAATGTAGTGTTATGGTTTTGTAGAGCAGGGCTAAATCACTGTTTTGACTTTTTTAAATTACAAAAAAAAAGAAATTTGGTAGACATAACAAAGTTAATTTGGTCTATTTTATAAATCTAACGTATTTTTCTCAATTATTATTCCTATTATTTTTTAATCTGAGAAACAAGGAATAAATATTTTTGTAGTAGAAATTTATATTTTGCTATTTTATTGGAAATAGAAACAGTGGCGTCACTAGGGTTGGTGTCACCCAGTGCGGTAACTCATGGTGTCACCCCCCCCATGGACCTCCTCCCGTACCAGACCATACTGAATCCTTAGTAATGTTTTTTGTACTAATGTTACTCGTAAATCGTAATTCCCGTATATCACTGAATGTAATGGCAATAGTAGTGACATAAACAACTAGCAAAATTAAAATTACTCCTTTAAATTACAATATCATACGCACAGCCTAAATGTATTTACATTTACATAGTTTCATGTGGTTAAAGTGAAAATTCGGTAAGAAAACAATAGAATTCGAAATAAAAACGTTTAAGAACTACATCAAAATTATGTTCATTTTAACGTTAAACTTTACCGTTACATGAGATACATTAATGGATTAGGTTTGCATAATCAATAACGGCCCAAATAATGTAGAAGTTGTAGACAAATGCATATGGAAATATACTCATAAATTTGAGGCTGCAACATCATAAAGACAGAGGCTGCAACAACTGAGCGGAAGCCTTTTTTATTTTTCTCCTTCTTTTCCTTTAATTACTACTTCATTCTCAAAAAAGTTATTGATATAGGTTCACAAATACTAATTACCACAATATTGTAGCTAAAACAACAGAAAATTTGACAAAATCAGCGACTATGAAAACACCAGCAGCAACGAAAACAACAGCGCGTGCTTGTAGAGCGTGCAGACGAAACCACGTGATTCGAAGCGTCATTGTAATTGGGTAATAATGACAGCTCTGACCGGAGCGCATTAGAAGGTTCAAAAAGTAAATTAGCATAGAGGTTTAGCCTTGTAGGTATATTGATACATGTAAGCTGGGCTTACGAAAAATGTTTTTGTTGTTATAACTAACTACAGGGATATTTTTATAAAAAATAATAAATTTCTGCTCAAACACTGCACAAAAACCCCCCGCACCCCTCTAGTGACGCCACTGATAGAAACACAGATCATGAAACACATGTCAGGTAAAATTTCCATTGAACTAAATTAAATTCTTTGTGACAAATAGCAACATTGTTTAAAACTTCATAATATGTGTATAAGAGCATAAATTCTAATTTTTTCATTAAATTCATTAAATTTTTTTCAAACACTAATAACAAAATCAGTATAAATAATTGTGAAAAATATAAATAACATAGTTTATTATCTGATAATAGCAAAAAAGAAGTATAGTGATACACAGTTACACACCTTTTACTTATGACAGCAAAACACTGAATGATGACAAATAAACAATTGCAACATAATCTGGAGCATTCTTGATGAAACATGTTTAAACAAGTTGATCTTGTCTTATCAAGCAATATTTTCAGCTACAAACTTGACAATTATCTCTAATATATTCATTTAATTGAATTCATCATAAATATGATGATTAATTTAAAAACATGTTTAGTATACTTGACAACTGCTAGTAATTTCAAATATTAATTGCATAAATAATAGCTATATTTTATGAACTTTAATAAGCGGGGGCGACCTCTAAACATTGTTCAATCCAAACAAAATTTTATATGTGATGTTTTTTCAACCAATGGAACTGGTTGAGGGGGCGCAACCTAAAAAAATCAACACTTCGAAAATAAGAGACACCCTAATATATATATATTAAGGGCCCCAAAGATATTTGCGCGTAGGCCCCCCAAAAGGTTGGAGCCGGCACTGATGGACACGAATCTATTTATGGATTTTGAATTCTTGGAAGAGGACATAATTAAGGCTCTCTTATAAACACAAGAAAATTCAGCATCAGGTCTGGTATATGGAGTGCCATGTTTCTCAAGAAGTGCAAAGAGAGTATAGCCAAACCACTACATTTACTCTGGAGGAAATCACTTGACCCGGAACAAATTCTACTTCCGAACATTGAACATTGAATTTCCGAACGCGAACATTGCCCCTCTATTCAAAGAAGGTAACGGAGCAACAACTAAGAACTATTGCTCTGAAGCTCTCACCTTACAAAAAGTGCTTTGAATGTGGAATTAAAGACAAAATTGCTTACTGCTTACAAGAAAAGAATTTATTCAGTCCGAACCAACATGACTTCAAGGATGGGAGATCGTGCCTAATAACAGTTATTAGACCACCGAGAGAAAATACAAGAAACATTGTGTTGAGGTCAAAATATAAATGTGATATGCGGTATACCGATTTTGCCGAAGTCTTCCAAGAAATGTGATCATGGAATTACAGCACAAAAACTTAAGAATAAAAAATTACTGGCAAGCCGGAACGAAGGATATTTCATTTTCTGACTCAAAGAACACAAGAACACCAAGAACGTTAGTAAATGGGGTTAAATCTGAAGTTTCAGAAGTAGTCAGCTCTGTTCTGTCCCATGAGGTACAGTATTATTTCCTTTGTTGTTATCATAATGATTGCACACATAAATTTAGATATTAATGACAGTATCATATCGTGTTTTACGGATGACACAAAGAGATACAAGGAAATATCAAATGGAAGGGACAGAAAAATTAGAAACAACATTGAAACATTATTGAAGTAGACGGAAGACAACACTATGAAGTTTAACGAAGAAAAATTCCAACTAAATATGATAACAAAACGGGGCTATAAAATGAAGTATACAAAACACTACAACACAAACAGATAACATTAAACCCACAAGTCAGGGATCTTGGAGTAATAATGTTACTGAATGCAAAATTCAGAGACCACTACAACATTAAATTTGCAATAGCTAGAAAAATAATGGAATTATCTGGAGGAACTTCCACAGCAGAAAAGCAAACATCATGCTGAAATTATGTAAAAGCTTAGTCCTACCAATAATTGAATGTTGCTTAGTACTCACAAGCTCATACAGAAAACTAGACATTGCCATACGAAGGACTTTTACGTCTAAGAGAGAGGAAACGAAAGATGAAGACTACTGGTCTCGATTACAAACCCTGAAACTCTACTCCCTGGAAAGAAGAAACGAGCCATACACAATAATATACATATAGAAAATACTCGGTGGATGTATCCCAGACTTTAGAAATGAAATAGAAACACATTGGAATGAGGGAAGACATAGATTCTGTACTGTCTCAACTGCGATGGGACAGGGAGCCATGAAAACGAAGATGAAAAACATCCAAAACTCTTTAACGTGCTGCCGAAAGAACTGAGGAACCTCCAACATACCACCCTCAATAATTTCAAGAACCAACTGGACAGGTTTTTCTGCAAAACCCCATGACCAGCCATGCGGAGCTGGCTACGAGGGTAAGAGGAGAATGGGAACCAACACTCTCCTTCACCAAATCCCGCAAATGAAGCGGGATGCTGCAGGGGTGAAGGTCGATCCTGAACCGTCGCTCGAAGACATCAAGATAGTCAAGTATTTATGTATATATGTTACGGCCTTTTTGCGAAATCGGCCTTTTTGCGAAATCGGCCTTTTTGCAAAAAGGTCAAACAAGCCGGCCTTTTTGCATAATGGCATTAAATGCCAGGCCATTTTGCAAACATGCCGGCATATTGGCCATTTTGCCCGGGCATTCAATAATTGAAATTATTGAATGCCCGGTTAGGTCATCTGTCCGCCCTTGACGATTGGTTAGGTTGACCTAACAGGGCATTCAATGTCCAATTTGACACAGCTTCGAAGGGTATACGACAGGACTCCTCCGAAGCTATATCGAACTGGATTGAATGTCTTTACTGATCTGCCTTTTCGTAAAATGGTTGGCAGGATTACCAGGCCAATTTGCCGACTTGTTTGCAATGTGGCCTGGCATTTAATCCCATTATGCAAAAAGGACGCCTTTTTGGACCTTTTGCAAAACGGCCGATTTTGCAGAAATGCCATAATATATATATATATATATATATATATATATATATATATAATATTTTTTTTTACAGGCGAAAGAGAGTATAAAGACAACAGATAGTATAAGGGCAACGAAGGACATTAACACAAATAGCACAAATAGGAAAAGACAAGAGGGCAATCAAGAAAACAGAGTGAAACTGTCCCCATTAAGGAGCAAAAAAAAAAAGGCCACGAGTAAATATGGGGAAGGAATTATATGTAGATATTATATAAAAGATAACTGCAGATTTAAAGAAGGACAATGTATATATGAACGTCCCCCAATATGCAATTTCTTCTGTAATAATGGTCATTGTAAATTTGGAGACAGATGCAAATTCTACCACCCGGACATCTGTAGGACTTACGCAAAATATGGAACCTGCAAATACGAAAAAAAATTGCTACTATCAACATCTCCCGACGAACCCAAAGAACAAAGGACAAAGTTTAAATAATAATAGGAATAACAATAACAATAGGAACACAATAAGCGAACAAAAAAATTTTCAACGTCGCAGACACGATACGGCTCTAAATGTCATCCAACGCATGCAGTTGACACAGCTGGAAACACCCGAGCCAAACCGCTTCCGAGCAAGAAGCTACCAGAACAGATAGGCGGAAACGGATCTCTCTCGGAAGACCATAGGGCAACAAAACAAGCGACACCGAAGGAAAACGAACTTGAAATGCACAAGGGGCAATGAAAAACAAAGAACACAAATATTGTCCTGGCTATTATTCAAGGAATAAAACCAAGCCAATCACTCAACAAAGTTTCGTACCTAAAAGGATTTATGGACGAAACGGGCGGACATCGCATGCCTCACAGAAACTCATCTTAAGGATTGCCAAGGAAATTGTGAAAACTGCGAACATTGTATTGATAAGAAAGAGATAAATATAGAGGGTTTCAACTTACTAAGAGCGGATAAAACAACGAGACGTAAAGGTGGCTGTGATATATATGTGCATGAAGGTCATATGACGGAGACGATAATAAGTATGATAAATCCAACAGTTTTGTGGAACTCCTAGCATTGAAAATAGAAAAACTAAACGTGATACTAATAGTCATCTATAGACCTCCAAACATAGACGTATGGGATGGCACTTTACTTGGGGGGCGGAAAAAAATTGCCCTGAAAATTTTCAGGGTGCCCTGATTTCTGCATAAGTAATATGTGTAGCATAAAATAACACAAAGGTTAGAGTATGAGTAAAATATATTAAAGCCTTTTTTAATTTAAAAAAATTACAATTTAAAAAATGAGAAAATTTTGCTACAACATTTCTAAATGACAAACAAAACTACGGCATTGCAGTTGATATAGAATTCAGTAAGTCCTCAACTTACGTTTTAATTATTAACTACAAGTTAACTACAAGCTACAACTAGCAAGTAATTAATTCACCTCAAGAAGTAAAAAAAAAAACAAAGCAATGTCAGGAAAAATCTGCTCTGAAAATGCTCAATTCCCTAGGCCTGGAGGTGCTCCCCCCCCACCAGACCCCCCGCCTCATACGCCTATGCCTCCACACACCCAAACCGAAAAATTCTCGGAGGGTATTGATGATATCAGAAAGCTAATAAAGGCTATTATAAACCCTCCATCCCCCAATATAATTATCTCCGGAGACTTTAACTTCCCATTTATAAAATGCGAAAAGGTGGATAGGAATATATATATATATATATATATATATATATATATATATATATATATATATATATATATATATATATATATATACACCAGGACAATGGGGGCACAAGAGAAGACCAGGAGCAAGCAAAAATGTTGATGGCTCTCACAAATGAATATATGCTGACACAGGAGATGAGAGAAAATACCAGAAAAATAACTGGATCTGGTATTCACGAATAACAGGAACTTGATTGCTGATATAAAAATAACTCCAATCATTATCTCAGACCACACCTTAATCGAGATATCAACAAATATGACGACAACATTAAAAGACAATACACATATTGAGGAAAGAAGCAAATTTGGGGCCTTTAACTTAAACTCCAAGACTATAAATTGGGAAGCAATCAGATCGTACATGGCGAAAATTGAGTGGAAAACAGTTTTAGAGAATACAAAAAACTAAAGAAATGCTAACAACCTTGGAAGAAAAAACGCTGAAAATTTTAGAAAAATATGTTCCGAAATCACAGTCAAAAGGAAAGAGGAGCTGGCGAGAGAGGCAAAAGAGAAGAATATTCCGAAAAAGAAAGAGAGTGGAGGCGAAGTTAGCCAACTGCGGAGATATGCCAGGAAAGTAATACAAGAAAAAACTAGAGGGTATCGATAGGGAAATACAAGCCCTGATTAAGGACCATACAGAGAGGGAAGAGGAAAAGGTGGTAAAAGCAATAAAGGAAAATCCAAAATACTTGTATAGCTATGCGAAAAGGAAAACAAAAACACGCGCCGCTATTGGACCCTTAAGGAAGAGAAATAATGAACTAACCGACGATCCAAAAGAAATATCTGAAACATTGAGAGCCCAGTGTGAATCAGTTTTTAGTACCCCAAAAAGTGACAAAGGGATACCTGACATAGATGCATTCTTTGAAGAGAAATTGCAAGGAGAGTGTATAACAGACTTTGATTTTACCCCAGAAGATGTATCGACAAATGAAATCACATTCAGCTGCAGGTCCGGACAAATGGAACGCACTATTAATCAAAAACTGTAAAAATGAAATAGTTATACCTTTATACTGGATATGGAGAAAATCCCCTAGACACTGGGGAAATACCGAGCATCTTGAAAAGAGCAAACATTGTCCCTATATATAAAGGAGGGGACAGATCTCAAGCAAAGAACTATAGACCAGTGTCATTGACGTCCCACCTCACCAAAGTATTTGAAAGAATAGTTAGAGAGAAAGTTATGATTTCTTGGAAACACTGGAAAGATTCAACGAAAATCAGCACGGATTCCGATCAGGAAGATCATGCCTATCACAACTAATAGAACACTACAACAATATCCTAGATCAGTGATGGCGAACCACTGACCCACGAGGCAATTTTTAGTGACCCACGAGCTCTTTTGAAAAAAAAAACTAAATATTTTCTGAAAAGATCTGGAAGAAGAAAAATTGAAATATTTTCAATTATTGCAGAAACTCTTCTTGACTTCAAAATATTTTGTAGACAATGAAGAAAATAAATCCGACGTGCTCAAAAAGTATTCTTCAATAATAAGAGATGCCAGACAATCACTTTCAGAGAGGTTTTCACAATTCCGACAAATTGATGCAACATTACAATTCATCCAATTCCCCCATGATATTCAGTTTGAAGATCTTCAGTTATCAGCTTTTCATTGGCCTGACATTGGTAATTTAGAAATGGAATTAGTTGACTTCCAAGAAAGTGCAATATGGAAGACTAAATTTATTGATCTTAATCTGAAGTTACAAGAAAAGGAATTGGAGTCGTCAATTTTGGGTATAACCAGAGAACAATAATCAGTAGAAAGAGTAGAGAATCTTATTCTTGCAGAATGGAAATCTTTACCAAATTCTTTTGCATCAATGAAAAAGCTAGCATTAGCTCTGCTAACAATGTTTGGTTCATCTTATTCATGTGAACAGTTGTTTTCCTCCATGAATTTCGTCAAATCCACCACTAGGAGTCGCCTTGGCACAGATATGAGTGCTGCATGCGTGAGACTAAAGAGAACTAAATATAAACCTAGGATCAAACATTAGCAGCTAAAATCCAACAAGCTTCTCCCTAAAAATAGTAAGTAAATAAATTATTGTGACCCAATTTCTTTTTTTTTAAAATCAAAAGTAACAAAAATGATCCGCCAGCAAAAAAGGTTCGCTACCACTGTCCTAGATGCATTGGAAGGCAATGACAACTATAATGTCATATACACGGATTTTGCTAAAGCTTTCGACAAATGTGATCACGGTATAATAGCACATAAAATTAAATATATGGGAATAACAGGCAAAGTGGGAAAGTGGATCTACAACTTCCTCAGAAAACGTCAACAGGTCGTCAAAACTGAAGGTATATCATCATCAGAATCGGAAGTACGCAGCTCAGGACCACAAGGTACAGTACTGGCCCCACTCTTGTTTATTATCATGCTAACAGACATAGACAGCGGAGTAAACAGCAACAGTATAGTAACATCCTTTGCAGACGATACAAAGATCAGCAGAAAAATCAGAGATGTAAATGAAGTGGAGGCCTTGCAGAGGGACACGAACAAAATATACAAATGGTCAGAAGACAACAACATGACATTTAACACCGAGAAATTTCAGCTCTTGAGATATGGTAGAAAAGAGGAACTTAAACAGACTGCATATTATGCTCCAGATAGACAGGAAATTCAGAGAAGCACGAAAGCGATCGATCTGGGGATAATAATGACCGATCATGCGAAATTCGAAACACAAAATCAGATAGCTATAAATAAAGCAAAAAAGAGTAGCCTGACTCAGGACGGTACCGCATGAGCCGGGTGTACCTGGCTATGTACGGTGGAAAGCGCAAGAAAGCAACTCGCTCCTCCACCAAGCCAGACTTAAGAGACGGGGCCAACAGTTTGACCTTCGTGTGAAGAGAGACCAACGCATGGAACAGCAACGAGGTGTATATGTATATATATATATATATATATATATATATATATATATATATATATATATATATATATATTTTGTATGTCAGTATAATATATGTAGGGGATGCTGATGATGATGATATCGTCGTCTGTTCGTTTATACTTGCCTAAACGACTAAGCTAATCTGCACCAAATTTAGTATACATGTCAAGGGAGAACGAGGGAAGGTTTTAGTAACACATTCACCCTTCCCAGTCTTCCCCCAGGTTGTGTTTCGGGGAACAGCGGCCATTCTCGTATATACGAGGGTACCGTACTTCAATAAGTATCCGCACTTTTTATTTTAGTGATAATATAGTATATATAATATATACTCTTAATAACGAGCTAAACTGAGATCTAGAGGCTTATTTAGGCTAGCAATAGTATAGGCTTATTTAGGCTACTCGTAGTTGTCACATATCGTACGAGTAGTGAGCATGGCTGCGCCGCTTTCAATTTGTACTCTGGAAGAACAGAGATCCGTGGTTCATTTTTTGTGGGCAGAAGGTGTGAAAGGAGCTGAAATTTACACGCGTTTATGCGCTCAATATGGGAATAATGCGTTACCACGGCGAAGTGTGTACGAGTGGATTCAAATGTTCAAGGAAGGTCGGACATGTGTGACAGATACTCATCGCTCAGGACGACCGTGAACATCAACCAGTGGTGGCAAGCAGGAAGAAGCCAGAGCCACGATTTTCGATGACAGAAGATTAACAATAAAAGAAATTGCATCTTCATTGGACAGCAGCCTATTCGATATAGTTCATGACATTCTTGGCTTTCACAAGGTTTGTGCAAGATGGGCCCCCAAACAGTTGACAGAAGAGCACAAGCGTAATCGTATGGACGTCTGCTCTCGTCTTTTGGCGCGGTATCATAATGAAGGCGAAAACATTTTGGAGCGCATTATCACTGGAGGTGAAACCTGGATCCATCACTATGAACCAGAAAGCAAACGACAGAGCATGCCATGGAAGCATCCAACATCTCCCGTTGCAAGGAAGTTCAAAGCGCAGCCGTCAGCAGGTAAAGTTATGCGAACATTGTTTTGGGATACACGAGGCCCTATCCTTGAACGTGGAACTACAGTAACAAGTGCATCGCATTCTGACATGCTTCGGAATGAGTTAAAGCAAGCAATTCGCACAAAATGGAGAGGGAGATTGTCGGAAGGTGTTATTCTGTTATACAACAATGCGCGCCCTCATACCGCTGCACAGACTAGAAAATGCCTTCAAGAACTTAAATTTGAAGTTCTCGACCATCCAGCCTACAGTCCAGACCTGGCACCTTAGGATTTTTACCTGTTTGGACCACTAAAAGACGCTTTGAGGGGTCAGCGATTCCAAGGCGATGATGACGGAGGCGGTGCATGACTGGCTACGCACACAGCCAAAAACATTCTTTTGTGATGGCATTAGGAAGCTTGTAAATCACTGGACTAAGTGTATTGAGAAACAGGGAAACTGTGTTGAGAAGTGATGTGTTTATAATCTATCAGATGTGAAAATAAAAAGTGCGGATACTTATTGAATTACCCTCGTGTGTGTGTGTGTATATACATATATATATATATATATATATATATATATACACACACAGGGTGTGCCATAAATCCGGCATCATAGGAAAAATAATAAAAAAAGGCAAAACAAAAGCATTGTTTTCAATACACAAATTCAGACGTGATACCCAGTCAGCAAGCACACGGTGAATGATGTCAGGAGTAATGGTGTTACATGCCCCAATAATGCGCTGCCGCAAATGTTCAACAGTTAATTTTCTCTGCGTATACCAGCGCTTTCAAGTGGCCCCAGAGATAAAAATCTAGTGGCGTGAGATCCGGGCTTCTAGCTGGCCATTCCACAGGCCTTCGACGTCCTATCCAATGACCAGGGAATTGTTGGTACAGGTATTCCCTTACTTGGGTGCTGTAATGTGCAGGAGCGCCGTCTTGCTGGAACCATGTTGGGAAATTTCCTTCTTCGTTCAAGACACTGGGAAATATTTCTTCTTTGAGCATACGTAGGTAGGTGCCTCCAGTGACATGTTCATCGAAAAAAAGGGGGGCGTATGATGCGATCCTTCCAAATGCCACACCATACCATCACCCGAGATGCACCTTGTTCCTTTGAAGAAGTATACCAGTGAGGGTTGTTTTGAGACCAGTAGCGGGTGTTCTGTCGATTTACCTCACCATTTCCATAAAAAACAGCCTCGTCACTGAACAGAATGGTGGACGGGAAATTGGCATCCCGAGCATATTGTTCCGTAGCCCATTCACAAAATTCCATCCGCCGGTCGGGATCATCTTCGTTTAATTTCTGTAGGATCTGAAGTTTATATGGATGCCATTTGTGAGCCTGAAGAATGCGATGGATGCTACTTTTCGACACTCCTGTCTCGGCGGACAATCGCCGAAGAGACTTATTGGGACTTCTGTTAAAATGAGCCAGGATAGCAGTCGCTGTATCATCGTCAGTGGACCTCCTTGAAGGTCCACTGCGTGGTTTATCTTCTATGGATCCTGTTTCCTTAAACTTTGCAACAAGTCTGCTAACACAACTCTGTGTTATTGGCTCGCGGTCTGGATGCAGTCTGTTAAATTCAGCAGCGGCCTTTCTTTGACTCCGATTTCCTATGAGTAGAATTATCTGGATTCGTTCTTCCTTGCTCACAGCAGGGCCGGATTAAGACCTTTAGAGGCCCTAAGCACTTAAAAGATTTTGGTGCCCCATATATATGTAATTCAAAATATAAACAAAAATAAACCATAAAATAAAATTTTATTTTTTGAAATGAAACAAAACTTACAGTAAGATGGAAAATAATGTTTATTTTTGTATACTTCCACTTCATTTATATTTGAAAAGTTTTCTCCTACTTTTTTTAATTGCAAAGTCTTTGATCAGATCCTCAAAACTAATCTTACGTAACACATCTGCTTCTATACTTAGTAGAGATAAGGCATCCAGCCTGCCTTGTTGCATAGTTGTTCTGTTGGTATTTTTAATATACTTCAACTGAGAAAATGAACGCTCAGCTGAGCAATTTGTGACCATTAATGTTAAAAATATACGAAAGGCAATTTCTACATTTGGGAAGGCACACTCAATATTGTCTTCTACAATTATTTTATAAAGTTCAGCATGACTGAATCTTGTTTTTACATTTTTTTTTGCACTGAACTTATGGCACACATATGAGTGAAACTGCTGAAGCTCAGCAGAGAAATTAGTGTTCAAGTCCTCTGGGTAAGCATCAATCATCTTTTTACAACCCTGAGAATACCTTTCAATTTCAGTAGATGATGAAGTGGTGACATTATGTGGCACATCACTTAGAAAAGAAAATCTCTCTGCTATTTCTTTGTATATCTCTCCTCTTCTTCTCATCTCAGTTTCAAGTTTGTCAACAATTGTGTAAAAGGTGGTGATAAGAAATTTATCTCTGGCATTCAGATATACTTCTGGTGCATCTCCGTCATTGGGTACCTTCTTTCTGATACGTTTGCGAGTTTGAGCTGCCTTGTAATCAACATCTGGTAGCATTTCCTTTGTAGCTGCTTCATATCTTTCAAATTCATCTCGTGAAGTGCACAGTTGGTCAGCTAATGATCCATACAGATCTGCACATGTTTTTAAGTTCACATCCTTATTCTGTAGAACTTTGCTTACTCTATGAAAATTTTGCAAAATCTCATCCCAAAAATTCAACATAAAAACGAATTCTAGCTCTTGCATCTTATTTGCAATATTATTTGCTTCTCTTCTAGTGTCTCCCTTTTGTGACTGGTCTTCAGCTATACATTCTAACGCTTCTAAAATTTTAAGGAAAGATTTCAAAATTGCTGCTGTTGCCATAGCATGTGCCTCCCATCTGGTATCAGAGAGGGATTTTAAGACACTTTCATTTCCAATACAACCTTTAAGAATTTCCCACCTGCTGGTTGAGGCTAAAAAAAAGGTATAGAGCAACTGCACTGTAGAGAAGAAATTAACCGCCTCTTGACAGCAGTCAACAGCACTTCGGCCTACCAGATTTAGTGAATGGGCTGCACAGGGCACATATATAGCAAACTTGTTTGTTTCTAAAATTTTTTGCTGCATCCCCTTATAACGCCCAGACATGTTGGCAGCGTTGTCGTAAGATTGACCCCTACATTTTGAAAAGTTTAGCTTACAAACTTCACGTAAGTACTGCAACACCTGATTTGCCATTTCCTCACCAGTATGGCTTTTCATTTTCAGAAAGGTTAAAAAGCGTTCAATAGGCTGTCCATCTTTTAAGTACCTAAGTACAACACTTAACTGATCGATATGTGATAGATCTGGTGTTGAATCAACTGACAAACTAAAATAACCAGAAGATTTTACTTCGTCAACAATGAGTGCGTGGACCTTTTGAGCCATTAGTTGAATGAGTTCCTCACAGGTGGTTTTGGACAGGTAAGAAGGATTTCCTTTGCCAGAATTTCCATATTTCAAAATGTGACCTGCTAAAAATGGATCAAACCGGCTTATGAGCTCAAGCAGCCCTAAAAAATTCCCATTCTGCAATGATCCAAATCTTTCTTCTGTTCCTCGAAAAGACAAGCCACGTTCAGCTAACGTACAAATAACAGCTATGACACGCCTCAAGACATGTTCCCAGTAATCACACTCTTCCTGAATTTGTTTTTCCAACTGTTGTCCCAACCCCGCACCTTGTCTGCGAGTTAAGTATGTTAGCATAGAGTCTCGGTGAGTAGTGCTTTTTTCATGATGATCAATTACAATAGTATTTCGCCAGTCACTGAACCCTTCTCTTATAACAAAATGTGAGACATTTTTAGGAGCAAACAGTTTACAAACATAACAGTAAACTGATCCTGTTGATGGTGAATACAATAACCACTCTCTCTTGTATTTCTCACCATTGGCTTTTGTCCCAACGAAAAGTTTTTGTGAACAGTATCTTGCTGGTTTGCCACTACTGAAATGCCGGTAAGACTTGTCAAATGGCCCATTGTGGTGTTGACAGTCACTGGGTCCACAAGCAATCCAATAAGCCACATCATCAGCAGAGAAATCAAGCCACAACCCTGGATCTTTTGCTATATTTACTTCATCTTCTGCAGACTGATTCATTTCACCACCATCACCATGGTCCACTAAACTTTCATTTTCAGCAATTATTTCAACCCCAGAATGTCTTGTAAAGCAACTTGAATCAACATTTGCAGTAGAGGTATCAAGAGAATTTACAGGCAAAGTGAGATCAGTAGTGAGACATGTGGTAGATGAACCTGCTTGTGACACCTCGGTGATTCCAACGTCATCATATTTTGATTTTGAAGTGATCAAAGTGGTATTTGTGTCCACTTCTGATGACGGAGATTGGTTTTGATTCAGAATCGGTATATCATGTTGACGTTGTGGTCGTGGAACTTGTGTGAAGAAATCAGTCAGCTTTGCAGTCTTGGACTCTAAATCCAAAGTCTTCTCTTGTTTCTCTTTTGATAGTTTTCGCTTTTGTGCACCACTTAACTGAACACGTTTCATCTTGGTTCTTGGGGTCTGTAAAATACAGAAATAAAAAGAATATTTTATTTGTATATTATGTGGCAATCAACACAGTTACACATATCACAATCTTGGCTTTGTTCTTTTATTCTCAGAAAGACAAAATGGGAACCGTACACAACCAAAGTGGCAATTTAAATATAAGTGGCAATTAAATATAACTCAACCGAAATATCAACTCGAAATGTTGAATACAAATCAAATCGAAAGAAGGAACCAAAAGAAGGAACCGAAAGAAGGAACCGAAACCTATAAAATAAAAATACTTAACATTAGAATTAATAATACGCAATCTATAAAAATATCAATATTAACATTTCACTATTAACGAGCCACATTTTATATTTACATTTATTTATTTATTTAAAACACAATATTTAATTATAGGAAATATGAACATTTGCTTAGGGCCTAAATTGTCCTAACTACGTTTGATGTTATATATACATTACAAATTATTCACTCTGGTTATTACAATCTAAATTCTTTTATACTGTTATGACAATAGATAAATAAATTATAAAATAAAGATACGTGTATGATAAAATATTGTTATATATACAAATAAAGTACACTTCATAGACTTACCCTAGAGAAGAAGAGAGAGCAACAGATAAACTTCTTCAACGCTAATTAACTTAGGTCAGTATATCTTATTATTATAATGGCCGTGATAAACATCACTTGATACAACAGCAATATAGAGAGTTTATAGTTTCTTTTATTTTAATATTAATTTATATTACAATTCTATAAACCTAAATCTTTCTGTAAAACAATACCAAATGATTATGTAAAATATATATTTAATATTATATGCACAAATCACACGTTCAGAATAACTTCCTATAGCACACGAAAATATTTAATCTATATGTATTTTTAATATGGCGCTCAAAGATTTGATATAAACAAAATAATAACGCAAAGCGTAAAGTGTGTGATTACAACGAAATATATTTATTCTCTCAAAAGGGTTGTTGTTCACTACAAATTCAAACAATGAAAAAAAATAAATACTATATATGAATATATATAATTCAGTTTTCAACAGCTTATAGGCTATAAGCCGCGATTATAATAGTATAATAAATCCATGGTAAATCCGACAATGGAAAATTTCTGTGGTGCCCCCCTTCCCTTGATGCCCTAAGCACGGGCTTATTTTGCTTAATGGTTAATCCGGCCCTGGCTCACAGACATTATGGCCTGTAGAAAGAGAAAAATATGAATTATGGTTTGTAGAAATAGAAAAATATGAATTTCTCCTATGATGCCCGACTTTTGGGACACCCTGTATATATATATATATATATATATATATATATATATATCGGAATTTGGTGTGTTCCTAGGAAACTTATTCTGATGAGGAATATGAAGACTGTCGTCAAAATTCCTTTATCATTATTATTATTTTTATTATTATTTATTATTATTATTAACAAATACAGTATATTACAGTACAGTACATAACAATAATTTACAGTGACATAAATCATTGTGAAGCTGGACTATTTTATTTAATTTGGCCCTTAAGCTTTAAGCTTTACTGGGCTCTTATTAAAAATAAACGTTATTGTTAATACATAAAGCATGAATAAGTGTTATTAATTATGGTATGTATTAATCTTAAATTATCGTTAGCGATATAACAAATGCAAGATCGTCATTGAAGATATTATACCAATACTATAAAAAGAAATCAATATTATACACGAGATAAGAACTGAACAATCACGAGTAATGCGTCTTTAATCCTAGTGTTGGTTTACGTCGTCGTCGTCGTTGGCCTAGGCAAGCTACGGCTTGGGACCGTAGCGCATCTATCCGGTATAGGTTAACCTGGATGATGTAGCCATAAGCACTGCCGCTAGTTAAGTGCCAACCAGTGATTATCTCACTAGCCGTATTGAGTCCGTTAGGCGAAACTACGACAGTACCAAAGGTGGAAAATATAACCTTTGGTTTTCTATTATTTATTTGTAAAATGGACATGGTATTAGATTAAAATAAATATTTGAATATAAATAATTAACTGACAATTGTGATATATAATTAATTATGTTTACATAATAAAATAATATAGTATACATAAAATTAGTATTAATGTGGTTCACAATTGAATTATAATGGGGTAACTAATTTAAAATGAATTTATACTATTCCGAAATTCAAGACGGTAAAATTAACATTTATCTTGAAACTAAAATAAGAGTATTCACTACACACTCCCCCACCAGAGAGGAAGTTCAAGAGTTCCGAACGACACAGATTTCCGCTGAACCTTTTTGGTAGCTACATGTACCTCGCTTAAGGTTGATTCCAAAAACGCAGGCTTAAGGCGATCGATAGAAACCTTGTCGACCTTGGAACCGCGCTGGATGAGAAATGATTTGCGCGTACGTCGGAGAACTTCATAGGGTCCGTCATATGGACATTGGAGAGGCCGTTTTGGGACAGGTACACGAACGAAAACGTGGGTGCAAGACTGGAGGGCTGGGGAAATAAAGATGTTCTGTTGGCTAGTCAATCGAGGGGGAACAGGCTGAAGGGACTGCATGTGAGAGGAAAGTGTTTGAGCGAATTCCGTAGGATCACATGACTTATCCCCTGCAGTGAAGTAGCCACCTGGTAGCCGCAGTGTTGTTCCATAGACTAGTTCAGCCGCTGTAGTCTTCAGATCACTCTTAAATGCAGAGCGAATACCAAGCAACAAGAGTGGAAGCTTATCCATCCAATGGGAGTCTTCGTGACACATAAGGGATGACTTCAGCTGGCGATGGAAGCGTTCGACGAGGCCGTTAGCTTGCGGATGATACGCACAGGTATGCGCATGTACTGTACCCAACAAGCTGGTAAACTTCTTCCAAAGCGAAGACTCAAATTGGCGACCTTGGTCAGTGATGACTTTTGTCGGCAATCCAAATCTTGATACCCATCCATGAAGAAAGGCTCTTGCAACAGTGTCCGCTTGGATATCAGGAAGTGGGATGGCTTCAGGCCATCTGGAAAAGCGGTCGAGACAGGTGAGCAGATAACGTTGGCCTTGAATCACCGGAAGAGGGCCAACAATGTCTACATGAATTACTTCAAATCGCTGGGATGGGGGCGGAAATGCGTCAAAGGGGGACCTGGTGTGCCTTTGGACTTTGGCACGCTGGCAGGCAAGGCACGTTTTGGTCCAATGTTTGACATCCTTCCGCATCGAGGGCCAAACAAAGCGAGAGGTAACCAGGTGTTGCGAAGCACGGATACCAGGATGGGAGGGGTTATGAAGATCCGTGAAGACTGCTTGTCTGTGACATGGAGGGACATAAGGGCGAATAGCAGCTGTTGATACGTCGCAATAGAGGGGCACAGACAATCCTGGCATACTCATTTTTGAGGGAAAGTGAGTGAGTGGAGTCTTCTCTGAGCAGGTCTTGTAGTTCCGTATCCTTATCTTGATCCTGTGCAATAGCATTCCACAGTGTAGAGCTGAGGGTAACAGAAGTAATCTCTATTCTTGAAAGTGCATCCGCTGGAGTGTTCAAGACACCTTTGATGTGGCGGATATCTGTGGTAAATTGCGAGATATAATCGAGTTGCCTGATGACTCTGGGAGAGTGGTTACAGCTGTTTTTATTGAAGACAGTGACCAAAGGTTTGTGGTCGGTAAAAACACAAAAATCTCGGCCTTCAAGGAAATGTTGAAAATGCTTCACGTTTAAGTAAATAGCAAGAAGTTCACGTCCGAAAGTACTATAACGCGTTTGGGCTGGCTGCAGCTTTTTCGAGTAAAACGCGATGGGTGCTTGTTGACCGTTAATGGTTTGTTCCAACACTCCACCGATCGCAACATCTGAGGCATCGACCGTCAGAGTTAGGGGGGCATCACTGATAGGAAATGACAGAGACAATGCACTATTGATAGCATTTTTGGCATTGTCGAACGCCTGTAAACTATCGCTACACCATAACAATTTCGTTACCTTGCGTTTGTGTGTGATCATAGCGTGTAGAGGAGCAAGAACACTGGCACAGTTTTTAATGAACTTGTGGTAATAATTTACCAAACCTAGAAACCGACGTAACTCACGCTGATTATTTGGCATTGGGTAATTTTTTATCACTTCACACTTGTCCTGAAGGGGGGTAATTCCGTGCTGCGAAATCGTGTGACCAAGAAATTCCAAGGTTGGCTGTGCAAACACACACTTAGATGCATTAATAGTAACACCGTATTGTTCTAAGCGTTGAAAGAGGAGTGAAAGATGTTCCTTATGTTCCTCTTCCGTTGAGCTGGCCACAAGCAAATCATCGATGTAGGCATAAACAAAGTCTAAGCCTCTGGTGACCTCATCTATAAACCTCTGAAAGGTTTGCGCAGCATTCCGTAGCCCGAACGGCATCTTCACAAATTCGAATAACCCAAATGGTGTACAAACTGCAGTCTTGGGAATATCCGAAGGCTCTACGGGAATGTGGTGGAAAGCCTTAACGAGATCTATTTTACTGAAGATAGATTTGCCGTGGAGAAGAGAAGTAAAGTCTTGGACATTTGGTACCGGATATCGGTCCGGGATGGTTGTCGAATTCAAAAACCGGTAATCCCCACATGGTCTCCAGTCTCCTGACTTCTTCTGGACCAGGTGTAGGGGAGAGGACCAACTGCTTTTGGAAGGTCTTATTATCCCAAGATCCAGCATAAGCTGGAATTCCGATTTGGCAGCTTTCAGTTTGTCCGGGGCAAGACGTCTGGGTTTTGCAAACACAGGGGGACCTTTTGTTGTAATGTGATGGGTAATGGTGTGCTTAATGGTATCACCCATCTGCATAGGTTGAAGAATTCCTGGATATCGTTGGAAAAGGCACTGGTACATGGAATTAGGGGGAACGGGAAAGTGCAGAGTTCGAGGCGTCCGGAAGGGCAACCTGTTTGGCAAGAACAGAAAGCAGTGTGGCCTGGTCGCATAAGCGTCGCTTGTCAAGATCCACCAGGAGTTTGAAATGCTGGAGGAAGTCAGCGCCGATTATGGGATGCTGCACTTGAGCACAGATGAAAATCCACTTGAAGGATCGGCGAAGGCCCAAGTTTAGTTCACGCGACTGAGTACCGTACGTGGGTATGCGTGAACCGTTAGCAGCGTATAGAGGCGGAGATTCCGAGTGCGTATGACCAGATTTTTGAGGGAATACACTGACTGACGCTCGGTATCAACCAAGAAATTGACACCAGAGTTCCTGTCCTTTATGAATAACAGGTTGGCAGTGCGAGTACTAGACGCCATTAGGACTCGCTGCTGGGGTTTTCCGACGAAAAATTGCAAGGGGAGATGCACTTCCTAGCCTTCTTTCCAAATTTCGAGTGGTAGAAGCAGATCTTCCCGGAACTCGAACGATACCTCTTCGTAAATCTTGACCGAGAATGGCTTCTTTGCCGTTGATTTTGTAGCAGAGAACAAACGTGGTTGAGTTGTGACTTAACTCTTTCACTTTCAACTCCAGTTCCGATTGTGTGTTCACGTTGTTGACCGGAGCTGTGTCAATCTCCACTACTTTGTCGGCAGTTTCTGCTAGTTTATCAACTGGAGTAGCAGGATCCATAGTGGCCAAGACACGCTGAGCTGATGGGGGAAGTTTCTGCAAGAACAACTGTCTAAAGATGTCCTTATCGAAGGTTTGTGCGCGTTCGCCTAGAGCGCACTGCATAGCCTCAGCATTTGAGTGGGCTTACGGTCTCCAAGTTCTTCTTTAGAGATTAACTGATGTAGTTTCTCACGCTCGGAGACAGTGGTGCGGCACAGGATGGCAGACTTCAGATCGTTGTACGGGTCCTCACTCGTGGAAGGAGATACGATGACGTCACGGACTTCAGAGATGATGCTCGCTGGTAGAGAGGACAAAACATGATCGTATTTCGTCCTGCTAGTGGTGATCCTTCCCAAGTTGAATTGTGATTCCACTTGGTGGAACCAAATAAATGGATCACCGGCCAGAAGACGGGGAGCTTTACGCTCAAGTGGGAGATGGCACCAGCGTCGTCAGGCATCTTCTCCTATGCTTGCTAACGTACAAGCAAGACGACAAGTTCCCAACGAAGGAGTGGAGGTTGAGACGAGCGCAGGCACAGAGCGCACGGGCAGGGGTGAGGGGCAGAGGGCACGAGCGACATTACAGTCTGGTCCTAGTCGCTCGGGTGAAGGGGGTGATGGGCAGAGGGCACGAGCGACGTTACAGTCTGGTCCTAGTCGCTCGGGTGAAGGGGGTGATGGGCACGAACGACATTACAGTCTAGTCCTAGTCGTTCGGGTGAAGGGGGTGATGGGCACGAACGACGTTACAGTCTAATCCTAGTCGTTCGGGTAAAAGGGGTAATCCAGCTCCGGGGTCACCAATGTTGGTTTACGTCGTCGTCGTCGTTGGCCTAGGCAAGCTACGGCTTGGGACCGTAGCGCATCTATCCGGTATAGGTTAACCTGGATGATGTAGCCATAAGCACTGCCGCTAGTTAAGTGCCAACCAGTGATTATCTCACTAGCCGTATTGAGTCCGTTAGGCGAAACTACGACAGTACCAAAGGTGGAAAATATAACCTTTGGTTTTCTATTATTTATTTGTAAAATGGACATGGTATTAGATTAAAATAAATATTTGAATATAAATAATTAACTGACAATTGTGATATATAATTAATTATGTTTACATAATAAAATAATATAGTATACATAAAATTAGTATTAATGTGGTTCACAATTGAATTATAATGGGGTAACTAATTTAAAATGAATTTATACTATTCCGAAATTCAAGACGGTAAAATTAACATTTATCTTGAAACTAAAATAAGAGTATTCACTACACTAGGTTACACACGAGAAATGAATAACCAATTCAATTATTTTTATTTGTTCATTCTTAGAATGTTTATTTAATCCGGACGTTTCGTTCCATCCTTGGAACATCTTCATTTGAATTTAGGTAAATTGATCATTGAAGATAAAAGAAACGAGTAAAATAAGAGAAAACAAAATGACGAATACAACTACAAAATAATATATAAAATCCTATTATAAACATTGTGGAAAAACGTAATAGACACCTTGAAGAAGAGATGCCAGAAAAAGACAAAGGTCACGTTCAAGAAAAGAGAAAGAGGAGGAACATCTTACAGAAATAATGGTTGGTTGGTCATTAAACATAAATTTAATTGAGTGATTCCATGTAAAGTTTAACAGATAAAAAGTGTTAAATAAGAGATGGTTTATGAGTTTTAGTGAGGGTTGTAAAACCCCCTGGGTTTTTTAATAAAACCCAACCCAATCCGGGTTTGAAAAACAATTTCAACAACCTGGTTTTATTGGGTGAAAATGGGTTTTATTGTTCTCTTAAATACCTCAAGCCTGTTATGCTTACATAACAGATATGTGGTTTATTATGTTATAAATCATCATGAAGTAAATCAGTTCTTTACCACTAAGTTCTGCATCTGTTTTCCACTTTTGGCTTTGTACACAGTCAACCACACAACAGATTAGGAGTAGAAAAGGCAAAAAAAATTGGTTAAGTGTCGTCATATCCTCAAACAGAGCGAGGATAAAAATTGGTGAAAAAATTTTTTTTGGCTGTTCTTAGTTGTGGTAAAGTTGTTAGTTTACAGGTTAGCCTTTCTGTCACACACAAATATGATTGTCTAAACTATGTTGAGCGATAATGCGGAGAATGGATTGTCATTTATTTTAATTTTCAAAAAGATTTTAGTTATTTTCATCTGTAATTTTGTCAAATACATACCATTTTATATGTAGAATAGTTTGAAAAATGAATAGATTATCATGCTACTAGTAGGTAGGTAGTTGCGAATTAATGGATCATTTTTATCATATGGAATATACTGGCGGTTTTTCGTTATTTACCCGCATATTAAGCCAAACATTTATTAGCAAATATAAAAAAATTCATGCGTAAGTATAAACCGAACATTTATTAGCAAATATAAAAAAATTCATGCGTAAGTATAAACCGAACATTTATTAGCAAATATACAAAAATTCATGCACAAGGATAAACCTCATGAATATGTTCTACCAAATGTTGAAAAAGGATTTTAGTTAAAACTAACGAAAATATCAACTTAACCTAACCAGTTGTCAAGGGCATACAGTTGACCTACCTGGGCATTCAATTAACCTAACCGGGCATTCAATCAACCTTGTAATTATATATAAAAAAAGATGTATATATACAATAGCAGAAAAATAAAAAAAAATGCAGAAAAATAAAAAAAAGTTGCTTGTAAATAATGAAAAAGAATATGTGGGTAAATAACGAAAAAGTGCCAATATACTTGTTGCTATCCACTCTTTTATTTCATGAGTGAATAGCTACACCTAGATTTACAGTACACTTTTGGCAGATGTAAGAACCTAGTATAAAACGTAAAAATTCTTATTTCATGAATGAATACACTTAGATTTACAATATACTGTTGGCAGATGAAAAATAAAATTTTTGCAGAAAAGATCTGATTTTCCACTTCCATGTTTCCATCACTTTAGTGAGCTACAAATTTATATTTGAGTGGGAACTCAGTCTGTTTCCTATAAGAAAATGACAGGTTTTAGTAAATTGAAGTTCATTAACAACAATTGAATAATGTTGAATCATATTCACTGTTGAAATTGGATCCTAATTTTTTAATTGTAAAAAAAAAAATCTACCGGAAAAAAACCAGCCCACGTGGGTAAGTGGGGTACTTACCCCGGTATCTACCCAGTACAACCCTGGTTTTAATATACTGTATTGGGATTGTAATATTGTCAAATTAAGATCATCCGAATTGGTTTCTAAAATGGAAAAGTTGCTTGAAATTATCAGATGAGAAGTACAGGGTGTTCGGAAAGTCACTGTGCACTTATATTTATTTAATAGCATACAATAGTATAACATTGCATATATGATAGAGGTTATGGATGGGACCATCAGAACTTATAAAAGGTGTTGAAAGTGATGTCCTTTAACAGCAATACAGGCCTGGACCCGTCTTATTTTATTTTGAAACACCTTTGTCAGTTCTTCTTTTGAAATGGACCTTATGTACGCAGTTATTGCAGTTTTCAGGTCATCAAGCGTGAGTGGACGATCTCGATTATATAAGTGCACAGTGACTTTCCGAACACCCTGTATTAAAACGATGATCATTAATGACTGAATAGTCACGTTTTAATTGAGGTTGACCAGTTGTGGGCACTATACCTTTATGCTTACTGATCCTATGTTTTAATTGTAAGGTGGGGTGACCCACACAGCGAGCTTGGCAATTGCTCTTTATTACGAAAATGAACTTGAGAGTTCATATTAATATTAAAAAATATAAAATAACAGTGTGGATAAATTTCCACCAACATACATATGCAACATATGCAAGAAATATCATTTTCTTGCTGGGTAATTTTTTGTTGTTAAAAAACAGTGTTTTTGCGGGGTGGGGGTGGGGGGTATACCAAAAAAATCTGTTTACATGGACTGAGCGAGGACCGTGTCACTGGGGAGAAGACAGTGTATTCCTTCAATAGATGCCGTTGGCATGGCTGCCGTATGACTAGGGACTTGCACGGCAGGATCCTCACTCAGTCTATCAGTCGAGAATACCCTTCCGTTAATTTTTATTGCAACCTTACCCGCGTTGCGCGCATGTTTCATGTAATTGCGCAGATTATTTCTACGAATGATGGTTAGTGTAGCCTTAGGCATGAAGTGATTTTAGAAAAAACTGAAGCGTAGGGAAGCGATCGTGGTTGCAGCCTGCGGGGATTCACAGTTGAAACGAGTCATATACATGGCTAGAAAAGCTTTGAAGCATACTCTAAGCACGCGTACATCGATGTCCACACCCATCATTTACGGGTATAAACAGTAAAGTGTCTCTAAACATAAGGCTTTCTCGTATCTGCATCTGAATGGGTTTATTGCCCGTTTTTAGGGGATCGGATGTAAAGATTGTTGAAGATCTTCAAGCAGTTCCTTATGAACTAAAATAATTAAAGGCCGTGTTTTATATCAATGCTTCTCAGCCGGGTGAATGAAAACAGAATCTGAGTGAATGAAAATTGTGAAAGAAGAATGTACACTTTATTTTGTTGAAGCAATTGTTGAATTTTACATATTAAAAGCATTGAATATTTTCTTGTTCCACAGTAAATAATTTCCATGGTGTAGTGTGATAACTAAAAATAAACCATAATAATGAGTGAAAATTAATTAAAAAGATTACTTTTTCTACTGTATTTGAAGTTGGTTGAGTGATTTTTTGAAAAAAAATGTTTCTAAAAGTAATTTTCTGTGGAATTTTTTTTTTAAATGTTACCCTTTTTTCCGAATTTACTGTTCAGTGGAGTGACCTCTTAATTAAATTGTGACCCGTCCAACCACTCAATTCACCACCTAACTCTCTCATACGCGACCATGCACATACCCATAACCATTAATTTCTTCCGTTGATTTGTTTTTAATTTTGTAATTTTATCTGTAAGTTAATATACTCGTAATGTTAATAACTTTCTTTCTAGGTTCCTTTCCTTAAATTTTACCTTCACTTCATTTAACGTAAATTAAAATAAAATAATCCAAAATGTTTCAACTTTAATTTATTGTCTTGTTTTGTATTTTAATATTAAAATGTAATGAATTATTTGTATTTTGGTTTTAAATTTAAAAAATATTTTGAGTTCTCATGAACTCATGATGGCAAGTAATAGAAATTCCGAAACGTTGCCAAAAATATTTAATAAATCTTATAATTATCACTGGTTTCTTTTCATTACGAAATTCCACTTTCCTTTCACAATCTATTGCTCATATATATATATATATATATATATATATAATATCCCCGCAAGGGGGTTCTAAGCTCGTGCTCTTGAGTGCTCTTTGTGCTCGTTTGTACGTGCTTGTTCCTGGAGGTTTCACGTGCCCTCCCGGCCCTAGCACCCAAGGATGATGGGGCTCGACCCTGCAGTCCTTGTCATCCTTGGTCTTTTTCCACTTCGACTGTCCCCTCCACCCTTTTTTTTCTTTCTCTGTCTTTCCTCTCACTTTTTCTTTGTTTTTCCGCTGAGATATGCCCTTTAAATAGAGGCGAATCGGTTCTTCCTGAACTAAAAAAAAAAAAAAAAAAAATATATATATTATATATATAGAGAGAGAGAGAGAGAGAGAGATACAGTTACAAGGAAAAGTAGTACCTCAAAAGGCCTTGCGGCCCATACCGAGGAGGTACCAATGGCAACGGGTGCCAGGGAAAATTTTCTATACACTCAAATAGTGTGCAAGATTTGGTCTAACCTTTTCTTGAACTGATCCACAGAGGAACTGTTCACAATTTCTGAAGGTAACCTGTTCCACGTGTCACAGATCTTATACGTAAAGTAATTCCCACACACACTAGTCCTAAACCATTTCAAATCCAACTTCCAACCATTGTTGCGAGTTGGGTTATCATTTAAACTAAACATGCTTCTAAAATCGACATCGTTCAACCCGCGTAAGAGCTTGAAAACTTCGATCAGTTGACCGCGCAGCCTCCGAGTTTCCAGCGAAAACAAGTTCAGGGCACGTAACCGTCGATTGTAGCCCATATGCTTAACGGAAGGGATTAACTTTGTGGCCCTCGCCTGCACTCGCTCCAGCCTCTCAATATCTTTCCTGAGGGTGGGCGACCAGAACTGCACTGCATACTCCAGGTGCGGCCGAACCAGGGATTTGTACAGAGAGAGCACAATCTCCTTGTTCCGAAACTAAAATTGCCTCCTGATATAACCCAACAGCTTCTGGGCTTTCTTTTCAACCTCTACGCACTGTTTGGTAAACTTAAGGTCGCTGCTAATTAGCACACCCAAGTCCTTTTCAAAATCAGTCGCCTCGATATTACTCCCCAACGTCGAGTAGTCCGACTTGGGATTGGCATAGCCAATGTGCATCACTTTGCATTTGCCATTTTTCGGACCACTCCTATCCTACCTAGGTCCGCACGCAGTTGCTGGATCGCCTCCGGCGTCCCAACATTGGCCCCAAGCTTGGTGTCATCAGCGAATTTGGCGATCCGACTGACGATGCCACCGTCTATATCATTTATGTAAATGATAAACAGCGGCGGCCCCAAAACGGAACCCTGAGGAACCCCACTAGTGACCGAGGCCCAACCCGAACTGGCCCCTTTAATTACAACCCTCTGCCGCCTATTCTTCAGCCAGTTTTCAATCCACGTACCTACTTCCCCACCGATACCCAGCGCGCGCACTTTCGCTATTAGCCGGCGGTGAGGTACCTTATCAAAGGCTTTCTGAAAGTCGAGATAAAGTATATCAATCGCCCTACTCTTATCGTACTCACTCAACATGACGTGGAAAAACTCGAGCAAGTTGGTGAGACACGACCGACCTATGCCGAGAGAGAGAGAGAGAGAGAGAGAGAGAGAGAGAGAGATGAGAGAGAGAGAGGAGAGAGAGAGAGAGAGAGAGTTACAAGGAGTTACAAGGAAAAGAAGTACCTCAAAAGGCCTTGCGGCCCATACCGAGGAGGTACCGATGGCAACGGGTGCCAGGGAAAATTTTGTCTTTCAACTATGCTAGCAGTAATAGAAAACTGGATAGAAAAGTAGAAGGCTCTCTCCCCACCCTCCGCTCCCTCCCTGCCAGAGGCAGGTACGGAAAAAGGTTGAAGAAAATACCTTGACCCTGGAAAAGTAGCCAAGGAAATTTTACAGGAAAGTGGAGAATATATAAATAGCTCTATATTTAGCTTGCTCACAGAGACCGAGCAAGCGAACTCCTGCAGAGTTTTCTGAGGTTTTAATCTTAAACTATGAGTGTGTTCAGTACTTTGTCTAGCCTATTTTTAAACAGATTTACACTTTGACTGGAAACAACCTCTGAGGGAAGTTGGTTCCAGATATTAACTATTTTATAGGAAAAGAAATTTCCGCAGACTGAGGTCCTAAATGTCTTTACACACTCAAATAGTGTGCAAGATTTCGTCTAACCTTTTCTTGAACTGATCCACAGAGGAACTGTTCACAACTTCCGAAGGTAACCTGTTCCATGTGTCACAGATCTTATACGTAACGTAATTCCACACACACTAGTCCTAAACCGTTTCAAATCCAACTTCAACCATTGTTGCGAGTTGGGTTATCATTTAAACTAAACATACTTCTAAAATCGACATCGTTGAACCCTCGTAAGAGCTTGAAAACCTCGATCAGTTGACCGCGCAACTCCGAGTTTCAAGCGAAAACAAGTTCAGGGCGCGTAACCGTCGATTGTAGCCCATATGCCTAACGGAAGGGATTAACTTTGTGGCCCTCGCCTGCACTCGCTCCAGCCCTCTCAATATCTTTCCTGAGGGTGGGCGACCAGAACTGCACAGCATACTCCAGGTACGGCCGAACAAGGGAATTGTACAGTGAGAGCACAATCTCCTTGTTCCGAAACTGAAATTGCCTCCTGATATAACCCAATAGTTTCTGGGCTTTCTTTTCCACCTCTACACACTGTTTCGTAAACTTAAGGTCGCTGCTAATTAGCACACCCAAGTCCTTTTCTAAATCAGTCACCTCGATATTACTGCCCAACATCGAGTAGTCCGACTTGGGATTGGCGTAGCCAATGTGCATCACTTTGCATTTACCCAAGTTAAACGGCATTTGCCATTTTTCGGAGAGAGAGCGAGAGAGAGAGAGAGAGAGAGAGAGTTTCATAACATGTGGGACGCACTTTCAGGATGGATTCAGGACCTGAAAACAGTGAATAAAGTTTATATAAACATATGCCCGAAATCGCTTTGTTTCCGAGTTACAGCCCGTTATGTGTTCCAGCAAGTATCCGCATTACCTTTAAAGGAAGTGCTCAAAATGACCGCCTTGCGCTTGAATACCCGCCTGAACAAGCCTCGTCATAGAATGCCTGACGCGTTCAAACATTCCAGGTATTGCTTGTATTTTCTGACATCCTTGTTCTACACGTTGGCGAAGCATATCATCGTTGCCAATGAGTGTCACGTAAACGATGGATTTCAGATGACCCCACAGGTAAAAATCGAGTAGATTCAGGTCCGGGCAGCGAGCAGGCCACGTAATGGGTCCTCCACGGTTTATTCATTTATCAGGGAAATGGTCATCCAAATAGTCTCTGGCTACTGGACTAAAATGAGGCGGAGCGCCGTCATGCATAAACCACATACGACGTCGGACACCAAGAGGAACTTCATCTAGTAAATCACTTAAATCATTCCGTAAAAAATTGGAATAGGATTCTCCTGTTAATCTTCCAGGCAAAGCAAAAGCGCCGATTAAGTTGTCGGCAATAAGTCCTGCCCATAAATTGATACTAAATTGTTGTTACTGCTTTGACTGGATGATGGCATGCGAATTCGCTTCAGACCAGTGATGAATGTTGTGAAATTGATCACGCCATTTCTTGTGAAGGTAGCCTCATCAGAAAACAACACGGAGGATAGAAAAAGAGAATCGCGAGCACACTGTTGAAGGAACCAAGTACAAAAAGCCTCGCGTGGTGTGAAATCAGTTTCAGTAAGGCCTTGTCTTCTCTGAATGTGATATGGGTAAAGCTGTTGTTCCCGTAAAATTCCCCACACAGTTGTGTATCTTACATCCTCTGTTGCTGCTATCCTTCAGGTGCTGACACCAGGATGTTCCTCTACGCGATTCAGGACCCGCTCCTCCAACTCAACAGTTTTCGAGCTGATTGGTACACCACCATTTGAAACTCGCTTGTTAAATGATCCTGTATCACGAAGACGCTTGTCTATTCTCTGAAAGGTCTTCTTATCTGGCAGACGGCGATTCGGAAACCTTCCGCATACAGACGTCTTGCTGCGGCCGCATTACACTCGGCAAGTCCATATATGAGATGCATGTGTGCCATTTCTGTTTGAATAAGCCTCCATTCTCACTTCAAATGCATACTATCACTGAATAGCACGAAAACTTTTAAGGTTTTTTTGTTTTCACTAGACTGCACTTATTCACGGTAAGAAGTTACGAATACGAACAGTGAAACACCGCGATGCACCTTTGACTGACTGGCTGATGGCTCTACAGTCAACGATATTGAAACATTACAATCGGCAAGGCCATACATGAAATAAGTCTCGTACTCACTCACATTGTTATATATAAGTTATAAAACCATTGTAAACTTAAGCAGATTGAGAAGTACTGTTACTTTATATACTGTCGTTAAGACAGCCATCCTGCCCAGTTGCCTTCCTACATCCACAAGCTGCAGTACATGGAAGTTTAGTTTTTCTGCATTTGCAACGCATGGTTCGACGCCTAGCAAGACAAGAGCAAGACACAAGCTCAACACAAGCCTCAGGGATCGGATCAAGTGTCATCAGTATTGGCCGCAATCCTGAATTGTCTCGTCTCCATGCCATCTCAGTGACTTCGGGAAGTTGTGGAAATGGGCCGGTGAGCATTTTTCGAAAGTGTACACTGATAATGCACACGCTGTATATGATATTTACAGGAATCACTTGTCGGGGGCATCAGTTCTGGTTTGCAGGATTTTTCAAACATAATTTTGCGTGTGGCATCAACACCCTCAACACCATAAATTCTGCACATGAACGTTTCTGCTGACTTCAGTTGATTTAATGTTAAATTTCCTACTCTCAAGCCAAGCAGAAGCTGGTGATGCTGCATAAATACTTTCCATGCTGTCTGCTTTGTGTGCCCAGAAACTGGGATGTGGTGTCACACCCTGTCAGGGTATGAAATGAAAGAAGAGATTCCAGTGAATTTGGTGGAAGGTTATCATAGACTGCACGGACACTGTCCGTCGGACAGGGATGTACTTCCTCCTTTTGGCTGTTCCAGCCATCATCCAAAGATTGTCACAATGTATTTTTGCAAAATGTGACACCAAGAGTAAAAGGACATCTGTGTCTCTTGCAGACACCACGATGTTGTCAAAATGACAGTTGATCGCATGCAGAACAAGCCGGGTATCTGCTTCCTCATGTGCCGCTCTTATGAGGTTCAGATTTGTTGTGCCACGAGAAAACCTAACATCCTGCTCATCTTCGAAACCGCCTGCAACTATTATCTCCTTGTCTCTCGGAGCATGTAACAGAAGTTCCTCAGAAAGTGAGCCAGATTGTCTTGTTTTCTAGTAAAGCAATGAAATTCATCCATGATTTTGGTAGCGGTACCTCTCGGCCAGCAATTACGCGTCGGATTGGTCGAGTAGTCTTCGTACGTCTGTTGGGTGTTCCTGCTTTTATAGATTCTTCTCGGTATCTGTCAAAAATGACATCTATACTTTCATATGCCATTCCTGACTGGATGATTGACCTTGTGAATATATCAACTAAATCTCCAAACTTCTTGGCACCGTCTGGCTTTCCAATCGAAAGCACACGGGCTTGTCCATCTATCAGTAGACATGCAGAGCTGTTGCTGAGATCTAGTGTGTCAGGACACTCAATGTCTGAAGTCAAAATTTCGACCAGCATTGCTTTGTTTCCTGTTCTCAAATTGCCATTCATTTCTGCCAAAGCAAGAGGAACAGGTAAAAGTTCATGTTTCAAAATATTTTCTAAGTCCACTGTACGTCCAGCTGCATATGAAGTCACAAGACGTTGCAGAAAATGTTGATCTGCTTTGAGCACAATTTTCTTGCTCTTTTCCGTGCTGTATTGTACATCATAAAGGTTTCTAAATGTTTGGGGTTGGTTTTTCTTTATGGTATCATATATCGAATGAGGTGCCTGTGTCCCTGAATGAACTATAAGTCTATCATTCAAAAATGTGTTCAGTTGTTGTTTCCCAAGTTCTTTAGCTTGAAGTAACGACTCTTGTATTTTGTCATTTGTAAGATCTTTTGTGGCAATGTTTTGAAGAACTGTTGGCTTTACGTCAGGAATAAATACCTCGAAACGCTGGAGTATGGCAAGCAGCCGTTGTTCGTCTGCATTGTCTCGACGTTGTCTTGCTGGTTTTGATTCGTTGTGGCTGATTATATCCTTAGGGTAGATTCCAAACGTTTCCCGTGTATCGGCAGCAATATGCCACCTCAGATTGTATGACAATGCCCATCGATTTAGTGCAGAGTTGGTGTTTGTGATGCCAACAATCCCGCCACCTCTTTTTCCAGTTACATTTAGCCACTCTTGAGCTTGATCTGCGTCCACCTGGTTGAATTTACGTTTTGATCGTTTTACTACAAAGTTTCCTTGCTGAAATTCTGCTAGCACGGCCGCTGGTAGGTTGTGCATATCTGCTATATAAACAGGACCCCATCTTCCATAGTTGTAGTGATCATACCTCAGAAAAAAAGGTAACATGCAGGTGAGAGAATGGACATGCAAATCCCATATGCCATCTCGCTGGGCCCTCGTGAACATCAAAAGAATCGACATCATTTCCATGTATCCCCACCAGAAAGAGAAGCTTACATTTTCCAGCTTTTTCCTGTCTACAAATGCTGACTTGATTGTGAGAAATTTTGGATTACTGAAGAGGGTGATCAGTATATGTGCCTCACTGGAGTTCACAGAAGCCTTTGAAATCTGTTCAAACATTTCTGCATCACATTCTTCCACATAGGCGAGAAGGCTTGGACCTAAAAGACACCACAAAGCTTGCAACGTAAGTTTATGTGCGCGCATAGCCTTGTTATATTTATTTCCAGCCATTGCAGCTTCCACAGTATTTTGTCCGATTATGCCTGCTTCGGTCCATGTTTCTGCAAGTCCTGAGCTCCCCATGTACTCCCCTATAACCTTCAAAAAGTTCATTGAAGTGTGTAACCCTCCCAATCGTGGAATGAATTTATTACAATATTCGTGGTTTGGATTTAACTCCATAAGTTTCCCATACAGGGCCTGGTCCACAGATAGAACTGTATATTCCTGTCCTAGATGGGAAGATACTTCCATACACCTTTCAACTACTGTTTTGAAGGTGTCAAACTCATGAGCTGGTGCCTGTATTATGGGCATATATCCTACTGTGGTTATAGGGGGGTAATTTCCTGAAAGTGACTCATTGAATACTGTCCAGCTGTTTTCAATTGTAGACTTCTGACGCATTATGTTGTATGCTAAGTTATTTGCTTCTGATTTAATTGCACACACCACATCTCCATCCGGCTGGTTGTACCATTCCTTCTCCACTTGTCCAAGGAGTGCTGGATTTGGTCGAACTGCTGGCATTTTAGCAGCAATGATGTTTCCCATTGCTTCGGGTACATCCAAACTTTGCTTGGTTGATAGCGTCATATCATTTAGCAATATATCAGGTGCTGGTCCTCGTTGCCATGCTGCAACCTGTGACATGGAAGGTATTCTTTCCATCCAGTGTTTCATCTAAGATGTCAATGTTATCTGCTGTGTCGTGCACAAATTTTTGAGGCACAAGATTGGGAGGTATTACCGCACCAGTGTTAGGGTCCATGGACTGAAGTGTCGATTCGGCTAATGATGTTTCCAGCTGCATCACCTGGTGATAACTGAGTGTATGGCCTGCTTTATGAAACATTTCCACCAGTTCTTTTGACCTGGTAACCTGATGAAGTGTGGTGCCCAATCCAATGTGTTTGGGTGTCAATTCGCGACCACAACTGACCCCATAAACAAGGTCTTCAGCGGTGCTTAGCACTCTTTGCTTCAGTTTTTCATCCTCCTTGATTTCTTCATCTGGGTCTCTTTCTAGTTGACACGGCCCTCCATACACAAGCTGGAGAAACATGTACACACACACTCTGGTATGCATTTCATTGCGTTATCTTCGCTAACTTCAAAACCAGTGTGTCCAGGCTGATTCATCAAATCACCTCGAAGTTTCAGGGCTACGTGAACTAAAGAGAAATATGTCCTCCTCGGGTTCATACGTGGGCATTGTTAAATTTTCATCAGTTTGTTCTGCCAGTCGAGATACAGCAACTCCGGTATATTTCGATGGTACAAGCAAGGTTTCTCTTTCAGTGGGTCCTCCTTGTGGTTGGACAAATGTAATTAAATCACCAACTTTATACTGCAGTTTCTCTCTGAATTTTGTCCGACGACTGACAAAAGACTATGGTATCACGGTATTAGCATCTTTGGACAGTTGCACATAGCGATTTCAAACATCACTTAACTTGTGAACATGATCTTTTTCAGCCGCATAGCGTAACTCGGAAGATAACCATATCAAGGGTAGATCTGGGTTGCACTCAAAGTCTTGTTTGGACTTTGTTGTGATTCTTTTGAATGAGCTATAACATGGAAGATGATATTTTGCTTCAGCAGCAATAAGATCACTCACACCCGCCAGACGAAAGCAAAGTTTCTTGTCTAACTTAGCAACCTCAAGGCTGTCAGTGCTGATCTTGAATGTCATGACTGAAGATGCTCTCTGGGGTTAGCCTTTTGACAAAACAAACACAAATCCCAGTCTGTTGGGTTCACGGAACTGCGTCGAAGAGGACCCTGCTGTGTAGACTGTACTGTTCTGCTGCATGTCGCTGTCTTGTCCAGACTGAGCCGAGTCCAGCCGATGTTCAAGTCGCTGAATTTTGTTTTTGTCTGTAAATTGAGAATAACAGTTTTTATGCCACATCAGAGATGACGTACTATTGGACGAGAATGCTTCATCTAGCCGATCAATGACACTGCGATTCTTGAAATCACGTAATTTCTTTGGTTGGTTTGCTCATTGTATCAGTTGCTCAGAGACACTAGCACCGGACCTCTTTCTCCTCTCAGATGCTCTTGTGATCGTTTCAATTCCTTGTTCACTCGCATTACGTAACCCATCACCTCCTTTTCGGCAGATAATGCATAAGCTAAAATCTACTGACGAAGGTCTTTTTAACTTCACCAGAGGATCCATGTTCAGTGATGTTTATGACCTGGAAAGAAAAGAAAACACACGTTGAAAATATCCGTACACCAGCAATAGGACTGCTGTAATAATAAATTATTAAATTATAATATTTATTTAAATTATAATATTTATTTATTTATTTAAATTATAATATTAAGAATACGGGCAGTATTCTGAGATTGAGAATAAGAGAATAATTAATCACATACCAGGGGAAAATATCATTCACACGCAATTAACAATAATCCACTATCAAATACATCACACATGTCGCTCGACACCTCAAAACACCAACTGTAATTCCAACACAATTTCTCTGCACCTGACATTTCACAGCATTCTTACGGCCAATCAGCGCGCAGCATTCGCTCCTCCTTCCCAGCACAGCACGCATTCCACTTCGCAGAGGCGACGCCAGTTACAATGTTTCATAATAAAACAATTATTATTGAAACTGCCTTTACATATTGGGATGCCTTATACCTCATATTGTTAAGGATTTTCAGTACTAAGACTTATTTTATTACTTGTTCTAAACACTACAGTATTCGAATTTAAGTTATTTTCCGAGTCATTTTCTTATTCAATTTTCAACATGAAAAAACAAAATTTCAGCTTAGTATCCTGTTTTTCTAGATTCAGCACCCTTCAGTTAGTCTAAACATACTGGATACCAACTTCTACTCAAAAATGCCCCTTCATGGAAAATCTCAAGAATATGGTCTTGTCTATTCAGTATACGATAGTTATTTGGGGTTCTCGAATAAAAAATTACCATGTACAACAGAATTGAACGAAAAATAGTTGTAATTATACATAAACAATACAATCAACTTCCAATTAATCCAGTACATGCTCACATTGCATTGCCAATAACCTAACAGTATTGCCACGTAATACTAGGGTGTGTCAATTTTAGTAAAGTCAACAATTCAAAAGACTACTAGTGACCAAATGATGCATTTTTATGTGCTAAAATCGAAATGTGGCTTTAAAAGCCAGATTTGACCACTCCTAGCTACTTATATTTGAAGTTGAAGTTTACGAAAAATCAGCAATTTTTGCAAGTATTTTTTTTATTGTATATAACTACATTTTACATACATTACACACAATTAAAGACATTTTGATTGTATTTCAATATTAAAACTTAGAAATATAGATAGGTTTCTTGAACTTTGCCAAGGATGCCATATATAACTACATTTTACATACATATAATTAAAGACATTTTGATTGCATTTCAATATTAAAACTTAGAAATATAGATAGGTTTCTTGAACTTTGCCAAGGATGCCATGTCTACCTTGCTCTTGTTCCTGGACATGAGCTCCCTACTGGCCACCTGGTCACTGACGTACGCCTCCCTCCTCTCTTGTGAGTAAACATGTTGTGCTGCTTCAGTTTCATCCTTACACACCTCTCTACTGACTGTGTGGTTGTGGGCCATGCAGGAACTTCCATTGGTCTATCCAGAAACTCCTTGATTGCAGCAGTGGTGAGGGAGCAGGTCAGAGGAGGGTCAGTCACGCCAGAGTTCCAGTCAATAAGCTCCGAGAGTTTGGTGGCATCTGCGTTGATGTCAGGAGTCTTCCTGGGTCTGACACTGCAGTCTCCTACCTGTGTGTCCTCATCTCCTTCACCTCTGATTTCCAGTAATTTATGGTGTGTCAATTTTAGTAAAGTCAACAATTCAAAAACTACTAATGCTCAAATGATGTCATATTATCTAGCAAACTTAGAAATATCTTTAGTGTTTAAAAAAGCCATTTACCTATTTATATTTGACCATAAAGGTTTAAAATATAACCTAAATATGACTGTAGCATCGTATATCAATGCGCCATTGATGTGTGTGGTCAACTTTGGTTATTTTTGGTGTGCAGTATGGTTTCGCATGAGTGGAGGAGGCAGGGAGGAGAGAGGAGGACGAAGACTTCATACCAGACTCAGTCTGGTATGAAGTCTTCGTCCTCCTTCGTCCTGGTCAAATATAAGTAGGTAAATGGCTTTTTTAAACAACACTAAAGATATTTCTAAGTTTGCTAGATAATATGACATCATTTGAGCTTTACATGACATCATTTGAGCATTAGTAGTTTTTGAATTGTTGACTTTACTAAAATTGACACACCCTAAATTACTGAAAATCAAAGGTGAAGGAGATGAGGACACACAGGTAGGAGACTGCAGTGTCAGACCCAGGAAGACTCCTGACATCAACCCAGATGCCACCAAACTCTCGGAGCTTATTGACTGGAACTCTGGCGTGACCGAGCCTCCTCTGACCTGCTCCCTCACCACTGCTGCAATCAAGGAGTTTCTGGATAGACCAATGGAAGTTCCTGCATGGCCCTCACACACACACAGTCAGTAGAGAGGTGTGTAAGGATGACAACTGAAGCAGCACAACATGTTTACTCAGAAGAGAGGAGGGAGGTGTACATCAGTGGCCAGGTAGCCAGTAGGGAGCTCATGTCCAGGAACAAGAGCAAGGCAGACATGGCATCCGTGGCAAAGTTCAAGAAACGAGAGAGAGAGAGAGAGAGAGAGAGAGAGAGAGATTAACAAAAGTAAATAAATACCACTGTGATTGTCCTCAAGAACACATGGCAAAGCTCGTAAATGGAATCCATGTGAGAACGTGTGTCAGCTTTACATAATGGAAAGAGGAAAACAGCACCATTCTAAATATATTCATTCAGTGAATCTATTATTATTTATAGGCTTTTATTATCAAATCAAATACTATAAAAAAAACCGAAGGTGTCTATTTACTTCTGTCAACCCTCTGTATATATAATGTTGGGTGGTAGTTTTAGAATATATAACTTAAAGACTTAACGTTGTTTATGCATTTCAGTCACGTGTCATGATTGGAGGATGCTTCATTTCACGCTGGCGTTTTTCTTGGCTCTCTCACTATATTTTCACCCTTTTATTTGGATTCATTAAAAAAAAAAAAGAAGAAAAAACTGAGTACTGTAGATCCCGTTCGTTAAAGTTAATTTTTGTTTATGAATACAATGGACGAAACTTGGTGATTTTAACTTTTTTCATCAGAAATGAAAGCACGTTTGTTAACTTTTTATTTAAACGTTCTCTTTCGTATTTTGTAAAATTCAATTTATATTAATTTCCTTCTTTTATCTCACTGTGATATATTATATAATAATATATATATATATAATATATAATATATATATATGAAAATTATTTTCACGAAAGTGACACGTGAAAAGTATTTATGATGAATAAAACCACGAAGGAAAAAAGAAACACAAAGGGGTGCTCAAGCGCTTTCGTCTAATGACATCCTCAGGAACACTGGAGTGAAAGGACAGATCAAGGCAATATATAGGTTACAAAAATAAACATACATACATCATATTCACATATATATACATATATATATATAATATATATATATATACATATATCATATATATAGTAAGCATAGAAAAAAAATTGTGGGAGGAGCCAACATTTATATGGTCACAGAAAATAAAGAAATAAAAATAAATATAAATATAAATTGAGAAAAAATTAATTACAAAATAGTGCCTTAGTGATATATATGTCACAGCCTAAATAATCATAAAGAAATAAACAGGCAAATAAAAAAAAAACCATAAATATACATACATACATATATATAATATATATATATATACATATATATATATATATATATATATATATATAAAGACACTTTTAGCACTTTGGCCGAATTACAATATAAATTCAAATGGCTTTTTTATGGAAACAGGTCACAAAAGAATAAAGAAATAAAAATAAATATAAATATTGTAAGTGGAGTCTACCAATTCAAGCTCAAGAGGGAAGTTTTACAATCGATTTAATAGATGCTGCCAAATTGATAATATGTCACTAAAAAAAAAAAAAAAAAAAAAAAAAAAAAAAAAAAAAAAAAATAATTATTAAAAAAATAAAAAATAATAATAATAAATTGAAAGATAAATTTAAGAGAGGCACACCAATTTATAAGGGAAAAATTACCACATATGCATATTATAGTCACAAACGAATAAAAAAGTACAAGTAAATATAAATTGGAAAACAAAATGATGCCTAGATGATATATAAAGAACAATAAAATATATATACAACATATATACGGTATATATCGAAATATAACCGCAAATATACAGAATATATATATATATATATATGATATAATAGCATAAGGCAAAAAAATTACCAAATTTGTTTTTATAATTATTGTCTGAGAAAACGGTAGGTCGCAAAAGAATAAAGAAATAAAAATAAATATAAATTGAAAAATTACAAATAATACACGTACACATGTATACCCACATAACCAAATATATATATACATATACACACATATATACAAACACACACACACACACACACACATATATATATATATATATATATACAAGCTTGACCTTCACGAAATGAGAAATCATCCCGCAGAACCTTTGTGAGGTTGTAAGGTAAGGTAAGGTACATACACATATACATATATATATATATATATATATATATATATATATATATATATATATATATATATTTAACTGCATACATACATACATACATACATACATATAACACATACATACATACATATACACACATATACATACAAACACATTTAACTGCAATGACCACACACATACTCACATACACATACATACATACACATACACGCATACAGCAAAAAATTGAAAAATAAAATTGTAAGGGAAACAACAAACAAAAACAAATTTTTTTACCAAAGATTTAACAACACTGTTTTGGGGCTTATTAAGCTTTGTATCAAGGATTGTAAATTCACTTTCAATGGCGAGCATTATCAACAAGTTTTTGGGATGGCCATGGGCAACCCTTTGTCGCCCCTTCTCTCCAATATTTATATGGAGTTTTTTGAAATTACTTACATTCCGAGAATCCTGGGGGTTGGCATCCCTTGGTTGCGGTACGTCGACGATATTTTGTGTATCTGGCCCATGAATCGTGACCTGGATGACTTCCTCCTTCAGTTAAATGACCAAGTCCCCTCCATTAAATTTACTTTAGAAGTGGAACAAGACAACTCAATCCCGTTTTTGGATGTGCGTGTTCATAGGGATAGCCCGGGTTTTAAGTTTAGTATCTATCGGAAAAAAACAAACAATTTGTCCTACGTACACTTTTACTCTGGACATGACACCCCTATTAAAAAGGCCATATTTTCCTCAATGTTTCTCCGCGCTCTTAGGATCGCCAGTCCGGAATACATCGATGCCGAATTGGAAAATATCAACGGTATTGGAAGTGAGTTGTGTTACCCATCTGCGTTCATGGAATCTTGTCTTAATAAGGCTAAACGAACCTTCTATCGTGTGAATAATAACACTCGCACCTTGTCAAAGAATATTTTAGTACTTCCATTTTTCCCGGGCTTCTTAGGCATTGCTAATGTACTTAAACTTTTGGATATCAGTGTAGTTTTTTCATATAACAATATTGTGAAAAACATCATAGTAAAAAATAGCCCTACCAATAATTTAGGCATTATCTATAAAATTGGGTGTAAGCAATGTGATTCCTTTTACATAGGTCAGACGGGAAAGGATTTGCAAACGCGTGTAAAACAGCATCAATATTCCGTTAGAACGGGACAGTTGTCCAGTGCCCTTTTTGTCCATTTGTCAGAGTTATCCCATTGTATTGATTGGAATAATGTTTCAGTTTTGTTTCACTCTAGCAACATTGTTAATAGAAATATTCTTGAGTCGGCTATAATTCAACTTACAAATAACCTTAACATGAGTAAAGGTCTGTTTCAACTTGATCCCGTTGCTCTGAATTCCTTCAGAATGGATTTAAACAAAAAGGGCAGGTTGTTAAATCTTTGGTAAAAAATTTGTTTTTGTCTGTTGTTTCCCTTACAATTTTATTTTTCAATTTTTTGCTGTATGCGTGTATGTGTATGTATGTATGTGTATGTGAGTATGTGTGTGGTCATTGCAGTTAAATGTGTTTGTATGTATATGTGTGTATATGTATGTATGTATGTGTGTATATGTATGTATGTATGTATGTATGCAGTTAAATATATATATATATATATATATATATATATATATATATGTATATGTGTATGTACCTTACCTTACCTTACAACCTCACAAAGGTTCTGCGGGATGATTTCTCATTTCGTGAAGGTCAAGCTTGTATATATATATATATATATATATGTGTGTGTGTGTGTGTGTGTTTGTATATATGTGTGTATATGTATAATATATTTGGTTATGTGGGTATACATGTGTACGTGTATTATTTGTAATTTTTTCAATTTATATTTATTTTTATTTCTTTATTCTTTTGCGACCTACCGTTTTCTCAGACAATAATTATAAAAACAAATTTGGTAATTTTTTTCCCTTATGCATATATATATATATATATATATATTCTGTATATATTGCGTTTATATTTCGTATATATACCGTATATATGTTGTATATATATTTTATTGTTCTTTATATATCATCTAGGCATCATTTTGTTTTCCAATTTATATTTACTTGTACTTTTTTATTCGTTTGTGACTATAATATGCATATGTGGTAATTTTTCCCTTATAAATTGGTGTGCCTCTCTTAAAATTTATCTTTCAATTTATTATTATTATTTTTTATTATTTTTTTATTATTATTTTTTTTTTTTTTTTTTTTTTTTTTTTTTTTTTTTGTGACATATATATCAATTTGGCAGCATCTATTAAATCGATTGTAAAACTTCCCTCTTGAGCTTGAATTGGTAGACTCCACTTACAATATTTATATTTATTTTTATTTCTTTATTCTTTTGTGACCTGTTCCATAAAAAGCCATTTGAATTTATATTGAAGGTCGGCCAAAGTGCTAAAAGTGTCTTTATATATATATATATATATATATATATGTATATATATATATATATATATGTATGTATGTATATTTATGGGTTTTTTTATTTGCCTGTTTATTTCTTTATGATTATTTAGGCTGTGACATATATATCACTAAGGCACTATTTTGTAATTAATTTTTTCTCAATTTATATTTATATTTATTTTTATTTCTTTATTTTCTGTGACCATATAAATGTTGGCTCCTCCCACAATTTTTTCTATGCTTACTATATATATGTATATATATATATATATATATATATATATATATATGTATATATATGTGAATATGTATGTATGTATGTTTATTTTTGTAACCTATATATTGCCTTGATCTGTCCTTTCACTCCAGTGTTCCTGAGGATGTCATTAGACGAAAGCGCTTGAGCACCCCTTTGTGTTTCTTTTTTCCTTCGTGGTTTTATTCATCATAAATACTTTTCACGTGTCACTTTCGTGAAATAATTTTTCATATAATGAACACCACGCGTTCCTTCGCCTTGCTGTTCCCTCTATTGTCCCCGTTTGTGTCGGTGTTTGCTTCTACATTAATGAAGGGGCATGCAATTCGGATCCGACGGAAGTTTCTTACTAATTGTCTGGAGGAGCAGGTCCTTCCCAAGTCCCTCCTTCCGATTCGCCTCAGAGAAATGGACGACCATCCGTTCAACAACTTTAGCAGAGTAATTTTAAAGAAACATATTGAAGTCACCAGACAAAATGAGTGGTCCACCTTCAAAAATTTAGGCATTGCCAAACGTAATGTTTTGACTGTTATTCCCCAACCGTGGATCCAACCTTTGTTTGATGAAATTTACAACGAGTTGCGTCGGAGAACTTCTTCACTTCGAAACATTTTGGATCGCAAAATTAAAAGTCTCATTCGAAATAGTCAGTGGAGTAAAAAAGCAAGCTCAAAGTGTGTTTTGAACCTTTCTTCGAAAAACATTAGTGACGATGCAAAAAGTGCCCTTGGATTTGGTATGTCCTTTTATATTGTTAAAAAACCTACTGCTTTACAAATTTGTCATAGTCTTGCTCGTTTTGAAAAACAGTGTAACCTTCCTCAGTTTTTAGTTAACATAGTTAAAGGCCTGGTCTATGGTGCTGCGAATATTTCTTACGAAGATAACTTTCCTAAACGTTTCCGCAATAGCCTTTCACAATTAAAAAAAGATAGTGAGCTCCATATTACTAAAGCAGACAAGGCTAACACCTTAGTCATTATGGACAAAGTGGATTACATTGGAAAGATGAATGAGCTGCTTCAGGACCCCGCCACATACGTGAAACTTAGGAAGAACCCACAGGATGATGTCATCAAATCATTCAATAGTGGCTTGAAACGCATTCTCAAAGATCATAAGGATTTAATTCCCCTTTTTTTGTCCACTTCACCTGCTCTGCCTTATCTTTATGGTCTTATTAAAACCCACAAACCGGGTAACCCTATGCGCCCTATTATTAGCTCGGTGGGCTCTATTACCTATAAACTCTCCAAATGGCTTGTTAATGTTTTGTCCCCCATTCTTGGAACTGTCTCTGATTCACACGTAAAAAATTCCATGGATCTCACTGAAAAATTGAATAATGTTCGCATTAATACCAACGATAGATTGATCAGTTTCGACGTTTGTTCATTGTTCACAAAAGTGCCGATTGATGATATGCTTGACTTTCTCGCCAGAGAATTACATAATTATGATTTACCATTACCTGCACACACTGTTTTGGAGCTTATTAAGCTTTGTATCAAGGATTGTAAATTCACTTTCAATGGCGAGCATTATCAACAAGTTTTTGGGATGGCCATGGGCAACCCTTTGTCGCCCCTTCTCTCCAATATTTATATGGAGTTTTTTGAAATTACTTACATTCCGAGAATCCTGGGGGTTGGCATCCCTTGGTTGCGGTACGTCGACGATATTTTGTGTATCTGGCCCATGAATCGTGACCTGGATGACTTCCTCCTTCAGTTAAATGACCAAGTCCCCTCCATTAAATTTACTTTAGAAGTGGAACAAGACAACTCAATCCCGTTTTTGGATGTGCGTGTTCATAGGGATAGCCCGGGTTTTAAGTTTAGTATCTATCGGAAAAAAACAAACAATTTGTCCTACGTACACTTTTACTCTGGACATGACACCCCTATTAAAAAGGCCATATTTTCCTCAATGTTTCTCCGCGCTCTTAGGATCGCCAGTCCGGAATACATCGATGCCGAATTGGAAAATATCAACGGTATTGGAAGTGAGTTGTGTTACCCATCTGCGTTCATGGAATCTTGTCTTAATAAGGCTAAACGAACCTTCTATCGTGTGAATAATAACACTCGCACCTTGTCAAAGAATATTTTAGTACTTCCATTTTTCCCGGGCTTCTTAGGCATTGCTAATGTACTTAAACTTTTGGATATCAGTGTAGTTTTTTCATATAACAATATTGTGAAAAACATCATAGTAAAAAATAGCCCTACCAATAATTTAGGCATTATCTATAAAATTGGGTGTAAGCAATGTGATTCCTTTTACATAGGTCAGACGGGAAAGGATTTGCAAACGCGTGTAAAACAGCATCAATATTCCGTTAGAACGGGACAGTTGTCCAGTGCCCTTTTTGTCCATTTGTCAGAGTTATCCCATTGTATTGATTGGAATAATGTTTCAGTTTTGTTTCACTCTAGCAACATTGTTAATAGAAATATTCTTGAGTCGGCTATAATTCAACTTACAAATAACCTTAACATGAGTAAAGGTCTGTTTCAACTTGATCCCGTTGCTCTGAATTCCTTCAGAATGGATTTAAACAAAAAGGGCAGGTTGTTAAATCTTTGGTAAAAAATTTGTTTTTGTCTGTTGTTTCCCTTACAATTTTATTTTTCAATTTTTTGCTGTATGCGTGTATGTGTATGTATGTATGTGTATGTGAGTATGTGTGTGGTCATTGCAGTTAAATGTGTTTGTATGTATATGTGTGTATATGTATGTATGTGTGTATATGTATGTATGTATGTATGTATGCAGTTAAATATATATATATATATATATATATATATATATATATGTATATGTGTATGTACCTTACCTTACCTTACAACCTCACAAAGGTTCTGCGGGATGATTTCTCATTTCGTGAAGGTCAAGCTTGTATATATATATATATATATATATATGTGTGTGTGTGTGTGTGTGTTTGTATATATGTGTGTATATGTATATTATATTTGGTTATGTGGGTATACATGTGTACGTGTATTATTTGTAATTTTTTCAATTTATATTTATTTTTATTTCTTTATTCTTTTGCGACCTACCGTTTTCTCAGACAATAATTATAAAAACAAATTTGGTAATTTTTTTCCCTTATGCATATATATATATATATATATATTCTGTATATATTGCGTTTATATTTCGTATATATACCGTATATATGTTGTATATATATTTTATTGTTCTTTATATATCATCTAGGCATCATTTTGTTTTCCAATTTATATTTACTTGTACTTTTTTATTCGTTTGTGACTATAATATGCATATGTGGTAATTTTTCCCTTATAAATTGGTGTGCCTCTCTTAAAATTTATCTTTCAATTTATTATTATTATTTTATTTTTTTAATAATTAATTTTTTTTTTTTTTTTTTTTTTTTTTAGTGACATATATATCAATTTGGCAGCATCTATTAAATCGATTGTAAAACTTCCCTCTTGAGCTTGAATTGGTAGACTCCACTTACAATATTTATATTTATTTTTATTTCTTTATTCTTTTGTGACCTGTTCCATAAAAAGCCATTTGAATTTATATTGAAGGTCGGCCAAAGTGCTAAAAGTGTCTTTATATATATAATATATATATATATATATTAATATATATATATATATATGTATGTATGTATATTTATGGTTTTTTTATTTGCCTGTTTATTTCTTTATGATTATTTAGGCTGTGACATATATATCACTAAGGCACTATTTTGTAATTAATTTTTTCTCAATTTATATTTATATTTTTTTTATTTCTTTATTTTCTGTGACCATATAAATGTTGGCTCCTCCCACAATTTTTTCTATGCTTACTATATATATGTATATATGTATATATATATATATATATATATATATGATATATATGTGAATATGTATGTATGTATGTTTATTTTTGTAACCTATATATTGCCTTGATCTGTCCTTTCACTCCAGTGTTCCTGAGGATGTCATTAGACGAAAGCGCTTGAGCACCCCTTTGTGTTTCTTTTTTCCTTCGTGGTTTTATTCATCATATATATATATATATTATATATGGCGTGAATTCAGGGTAAGCTAAGTACGCGCCGCCTACGGTAATAAAAATCTTATTAAATTTATTAAAGACAGTACCGTTTTTTTCAGAATCGTCTACAGTACATACCCACTATCCAGTTATGAAGTTTATCATTAGCTACTATAATTACTATAAATATATAATATGTACATAAAGTGCGTGTGGTCGCACGCAATACCGCTTACCCTCTATATATATATATACACCTCGTAGCAGTTCCGTGCGTTGGTCTTTCTTCACACGAATGTGAAGTTGGTGACCCCACCTCTTGGCCTGGCCTGGTGGAGGAGCGAGTTGTTCTCTTGGGATCTCCATCGCACATAGCCAGGTACATCCGGCTCATGCGGTACCGTCTTGAGCCAGGCGTCTAGCCTTCTTTTGAAGAATTCAACGTTAACACCAGTGATGTTCCTGATCTCCTTCGGAAGCTGGTTGAATAGTCTTGGTCCCCTGACAACCGAGCTATTTTCCTTTAGAGTTGAGTGTATCTCTTATCTGGCCTTTAGTTGGCAACACCACATTCAACATTCCTATTTTCCATTGTTGTTTGGGTGGTTACTGCTTTGTTTTTCTATTATTTCCCACCTGTAGATTATGATATATATATAATATATATATATATAGGGTGTCCCATAAGTCCGGCATCATAGGAAAAATAATAAAAAAGGCAAAACAAAAGCTTTTATTTATAGAACGTATTCAATATGTCCACCATTGTTTTCAATACACAAATTCAGACGTGATACCCAGTCAGCAAGCATACGGTGAATGATGTCAGGAGTAATGGTGTTACATGCCCCAATAATGCGCTGCCACAAATGTTCAACACTCCTAATTTTCTCTGCGTATACCAGCGCTTTCAAGTGGCCACACAGATAAAAATCTAGTGGCGTGAGATCCGGGCTTCTAGCTGGCCATTCCACAGGCCCTCGACGTCCTATCCAATGACCAGGGAATTGTTGGTACAGGTATTCCCTTACTTGGGTGCTGTAATGTGCAGGAGCGCCGTCTTGCTGGAACCATGTTGGGAAATTTCCTTCTTCGTTCAAGACACTGGGAAATACTTCTTCCTTGAGCATACGTAAGTAGGTGCCTCCAGTGACATGTTCATCGAAAAAGAGGGGGGCCTATGATGCGATCCTTCCAAATGCCACACCATACCATCACCCGAGATGCACCTTGTTCCTTTGAAGAGGTATACCAGTGAGGGTTGTTTTGAGACCAGTAGCGGGTGTTCTGTCGATTTACCTCACCATTTCCATAAAAAACAGCCTTGTCACTGAACAGAATGGTGTACGGGAAATTGGCATCCCGAGCATATTGTTCCGTAGCCCATTCACAAAATTCCATCCGCCGGTCGGGATCATCTTCGCTTAATTTCTATAGGATCTGAAGTTTATATGGATGCCATTTGTAGGCCTAAAAGAGTAATAAAAACAAAATAATAATCAGTACACAACAAATAGTAATTGGTAAAAGTTTATGTACTACAGTGGTATTGGATGCGCGTGTTTTTTTGTTGATCATCTATCGGGTTTTTCTAGTTTCGGGTTTTTTCTATTTTGATAATGGCTTGTTAATATGTGGAGGCCCCCAAGATGTGGAGGCCCATGGGCAGCTGCCCACTTTGCCCACTCCTAAATCCGGCCCTGGTCAGTGGACCTCCTTGAAGGTCCACTGCGTGGTTTATCTTCTATGGATCTTGTTTCCTTAAATTTTGCAACAAGTCTGCTAACATAACTCTGTGTTATTGGCTCGCGGTCTGGATGCAGTCTGTTAAATTCAGCAGCGGCCTCTCTTTGACTCCGATTTCCTATGAGTAGAATTATCTGGATTCGTTCTTCTTTGCTCACAGACATTATAGCCTGTAGAAAGAGAAAAATATGAATTATGGTTTGTAGAAATAGAAAAATATGAATTTCTCCTATGTTGCCGGACTTATGGGACACCCTATATATATATATATATATATATATATATATATATATATATATATATGCTGCAAACCACAAGGAAAAGAAAAAACGATTCCAAGGCCTTTCGTGTATTCAAAGCTACACCTCGTCAGGGAATGAAGATAAAAGGCGAGATGCCCATAAATGAAGGCCAAAGGCATAAAATATCATCTATATACCTGTACCAAACCAGGTTAAAATTAACAATCGTAGGCAAAATTCTACTTTCAAAAAATTCCATATATAAATTAGCTAGTACCTGTACTAGCTAATTTATATGGAATTTTTTGAAAGTAGAATTTTGCCTACGATTGTTAATTTTAACCTGGTTTGGTACAGGTATATAGATGATATTTTATGCCTTTGGCCTAATAATTTGGATGTGGACTTATTTCTTGGTAGGCTCAACAATTTAGTCCCATCTATTAAGTTTACAGTTGAAAAAGAAAATGATGGAAGCCTATCTTTTCTTGATCTAAAAATTTGGAGATGCTCTAATCAGTTCAAATATGAAGTCTACCGTAAGCCTACTAATAATAACTCTTATGTGCATTTTTATTCTGACCATCATCCTTCGATTAAATCCTCTATTTTCTCTGCTATGTTTCTTCGAGCATTGAGAGTTGTCAGTCCTGAATATTTAGATTCTGAGTTATGCAATATCATGAATGTTGGTACTAAATTATGTTATCCTATTTCATTTTTAGATAACTGTCTTAAGAAAGCCAAGAATAGGTATTATTATAATGTAATTGTAAAGGAATTTCAGCGCAAAAAT